>CAWWDY010001556.1:0-233558 GCA_963942605.1 Poecilus cupreus | reverse complement strand
GTGGATTTTTGTGAAATCACGATAAAACTGCTGTTTTAAACTTGCAAAAACATAGAAAAACGCTGTTTTGAACTATTCAAACTGACAAATTCATGTTTCTTTCGTGTGAAACGGCGATTTATGAGAAATGACGATAAAATTGCTGTTTTAAACTTGCAAAAACATAGAAAAACGCTGTTTTGAACTATTTAAACTGACAAATTCATGTTTCTTTCGTGTGAAACGGCGATTTATGAGAAATGACGATAAAATTGCTGTTTTAAACTTGCAAAAACATAGAAAAACGCTGTTTTTAACTATTCAAACTGATAAATTCAGGTTTCTTTCGTTCGAAACGGTGGATTTTTGTGAAATCCCGACAAAACTGCTGTTTTAAAATTGCAAAAACATAGAAAAACGCTGTTTTGAACTATTCAAACTGACAAATTCATGTTTCTTTCGAGTGAAACGGCGATTTATGAGAAATGACAATAAAATTGCTGTTTTAAACTTGCAAAAACATAGAAAAACGCTGTTTTCAACTATTCAAAGTGATAAATTCATGTTTCTTTCGTGCGAAACGGCGACTTATGAGAAATGACGATAAAATTGCTGTTTAAACTTGCAAAAACATAGAAAAACGCTGTTTTGAACTATTCAAACTGACAAAATCATGTTTCTTTCGTGTGAAACGGCGATTTATGAGAAATGACGATAAAATTGCTGTTTTAAACTTGCAAAAACATAGAAAAACGCTGTTTTGAACTATTCAAACTGACAAATTCATGTTTCTTTCGTGTGAAACGGCGATTTAAGAGAAATGACGATAAAATTGCTGTTTTAAACTTGCAAAAACATAGAAAAACGCTGTTTTGAACTATTCAAACTGACAAATTCATGTTTCTTTCGTGTGAAACGGCGATTTATGAGAAATGACGATAAAATTGCTGTTTTAAACTTGCAAAAACATAGAAAAACGCTGTTTTTAACTATTCAAACTGATAAATTCAGGTTTCTTTCGTTCGAAACGGTGGATTTTTGTGAAATCACGATAAAACTGCTGTTTTAAACTTGCAAAAACATAGAAAAACGCTGTTTTGAACTATTCAAACTGACAAATTCATGTTTCTTTCGTGTGAAACGGCGATTTATGAGAAATGACGATAAAATTGCTGTTTTAAACTTGCAAAAACATAGAAAAACGCTGTTTTGAACTATTTAAACTGACAAATTCATGTTTCTTTCGTGTGAAACGGCGATTTATGAGAAATGACGATAAAATTGCTGTTTTAAACTTGCAAAAACATAGAAAAACGCTGTTTTTAACTATTCAAACTGATAAATTCAGGTTTCTTTCGTTCGAAACGGTGGATTTTTGTGAAATCCCGATAAAACTGCTGTTTTAAAATTGCAAAAACATAGAAAAACGCTGTTTTGAACTATTCAAACTGACAAATTCATGTTTCTTTCATGTGAAACGGCGATTTATGAGAAATGACAATAAAATTGCTGTTTTAAACTTGCAAAAACACAGAAAAACGCTGTTTTCAACTATTCAAAGTGATAAATTCATGTTTCTTTCGTGCGAAACGGCGATTTATGTGAAATGACGATAAAATTGCTGTTTTAAACTTGCAAAAACATAGAAAAACGCTGTTTTGAACTATTCAAACTGACAAAATCATGTTTCTTTCGTGTGAAACGGCGATTTATGAGAAATGACGATAAAATTGCTGTTTTAAACTTGCAAAAACATAGAAAAACGCTGTTTTGAACTATTCAAACTGACAAATTCATGTTTCTTTCGTGTGAAACGGCGATTTATGAGAAATGACGATAAAATTGCTGTTTTAAACTTGCAAAAACATAGAAAAACGCTGTTTTGAACTATTCAAACTGACAAATTCATGTTTCTTTCGTGTGAAACGGCGATTTATGAGAAATGACGATAAAATTGCTGTTTTAAACTTGCAAAAACATAGAAAAACGCTGTTTTTAACTATTCAAACTGATAAATTCAGGTTTCTTTCTTTCGAAACGGTGGATTTTAGTGAAATCACGATAAAACTGCTGTTTTAAACTTGCAAAAACATAGAAAAACGCTGTTTTGAACTATTCAAACTGACAAATTCATGTTTCTTTCGTGTGAAACGGCGATTTATGAGAAATGACGATAAAATTGCTGTTTTAAAATTGCAAAAACATAGATAAACGCTGTTTTTAACTATTCAAGCTGATAAATTCATGTTTCTTTCGTGCGAAACGGCGATTTATGAGAAATGATGAAAAAATTGCTGTTTTAAACTTGCAAAAACATAGAAAAACGCTGTTTTTAACTATTCAAACTGATAAATTCAGGTTTCTTTCGTTCGAAACGGTGGATTTTTGTGAAATCACGATAAAACTGCTGTTTTAAACTTGCAAAAACATAAAAAACGCTGTTTTGAACTATTCAAACTGACAAATTCTTGTTTCTTTCGTGTGAAACTGCGATTTATGAAAAATGACGATAAAATTGTTGTTTTAAACTTGCAAAAACATAGAAAAACGCTGTTTTCAACTATTCAAACTGATAAATTCATGTTTCTTTTGTGTGAAACGGCGATTTATGAGAAATGACGATAAAATTGCTGTTTTAAACTTGCAAAAACATAGAAAAACGCTGTTTTTAACTATTCAAACTGACAAATTCATGTTTCTTTCGTATGAAACGGCGATTTATGAGAAATGACGATAAAATTGCTGTTTTAAACTTGCAAAAACATAGAAAAACGCGGTTTTCAACTATTCAAACTGACAAATTCATGTTTCTTTCGTGTGAAACGGCGATTTATGAGAAATGACGATAAAATTGCTGTTTTAAACTTGCAAAAACATAGAAAAACGCTGTTTTTAACTATTCAAACTGATAAATTCAGGTCTCTTTCGTTCGAAACGGTGGATTTTTGTGAAATCACGATAAAACTGCTGTTTTAAACTTGCAAAAACATAGAAAAACGCAGTTTTTAACTATTCAAACTGACAAATTCATGTTTCTTTCGTGTGAAACGGCGATTTATGAGAAATGACGATAAAATTGCTGTTTTAAACTTGCAAAAACATAGAAAAACGCTGTTTTTAACTATTCAAACTGATAAATTCAGGTTTCTTTCGTTCGAAACGGTGGATTTTTGTGAAATCACTATAAAACTGCTGTTTTAAACTTACAAAAACATAGAAAAACGCTGTTTTGAACTATTCAAACTGACAAATTCATGTTTCCTTCGTGTGAAACGGCGATTTATGAGAAATGACGATAAAATTGCTGTTTTAAACTTGCAAAAACATAGAAAAACGCTGTTTTCAACTATTCAAACTGATAAATTCATAATTCTTTCGTGCGAAACGGCGATTTATGAGAAATGACGATAAAATTGCTGTTTTAAACTTGCAAAAACATAGAAAAACGCTGTTTTGAACTATTCAAACTGACAAAATCATGTTTCTTTCGTGTGAAACGGCGATTTATTAGAAATGACGATAAAATTGCTGTTTTAAACTTGCAAAAACATAGAAAAACGCTGTTTTTAACTATTCAAACTGATAAATTCAGGTTTCTTTCGTTCGAAACGGTGGATTTTTGTGAAATCACGATAAAACTGCTGTTTTAAACTTGCAAAAACATAGAAAAACGCTGTTTTGAACTATTCAAACTGACAAATTCATGTTTCTTTCGTGTGAAACTACGATTTATGAGAAATGACGATAAAATTGCTGTTTTGAACTTGCAAAAACATAGATAAACGCTGTTTTTAACTATTTAAGCTGATAAATTCATGTTTCTTTCGTGCGAAACGGCGATTTATGAGAAATGACGATAAAATTGCTGTTTTAAACTTGCAAAAACATAGAAAAACGCTGTTTTGAACTATTTAAACTGACAAATTCATGTTTCTTTCGTGTGAAACGGCGATTTATGAGAAATGACGATAAAATTGCTGTTTTAAACTTGCAAAAACATAGAAAAACGCTGTTTTTAACTATTCAAACTGATAAATTCAGGTTTCTTTCGTTCGAAACGGTGGATTTTTGTGAAATCTTGATAAAACTGCTGTTTTAAAATTGCAAAAACATAGAAAAACGCTGTTTTGAACTATTCAAACTGACAAATTCATGTTTCTTTCGTGTGAAACGGCGATTTATGAGAAATGACAATAAAATTGCTGTTTTAAACTTGCAAAAACATAGAAAAACGCTGTTTTCAACTATTCAAAGTGATAAATTCATGTTTCTTTCGTGCGAAACGGCGATTTATGAAAAATAACGATAAAATTGCTGTTTTAAACTTGCAAAAACATAGAAAAACGCTGTTTTGAACTATTCAAACTGACAAAATCATGTTTCTTTCGTGTGAAACGGCGATTTATGAGAAATGACGATAAAATTGCTGTTTTAAACTTGCAAAAACATAGAAAAACGCTGTTTTGAACTATTCAAACTGACAAATTCATGTTTCTTTCGTGTGAAACGGCGATTTATGAGAAATAACGATAAAATTGCTGTTTTAAACTTGCAAAAACATAGAAAAACGCTGTTTTGAACTATTCAAACTGACAAATTCATGTTTCTTTCGTGTGAAACGGCGATTTATGAGAAATGACGATAAAATTCCTGTTTTAAACTTGCAAAAACATAGAAAAACGCTGTTTTTAACTATTCAAACTGATAAATTCCGGTTTCTTTCGTTCGAAACGGTGGATTTTTGTGAAATCCCGATAAAACTGCTGTTTTAAAATTGCAAAAACATAGAAAAACGCTGTTTTGAACTATTCAAACTGACAAATTCATGTTTCTTTCGTGTGAAACTACGATTTATAAGAAATGACGATAAAATTGCTGTTTTAAACTTGCAAAAACATAGATAAACGCTGTTTTTAACTATTCAAGCTGATAAATTCATGTCTCTTTCGTGTGAAACGGCGATTTATGAGAAATAACGATAAAATTGCTGTTTTAAACTTGCAAAAACATAGAAAAACGCTGTTTTGAACTATTCAAACTGACAAATTCATGTTTCTTTCGTGTGAAACGCCGATTTATGAGAAATGACGATAAAACTGCTGTTTTAAACTTGCAAAAACATAGAAAAACGCTGTTTTTAACTATTCAAACTGATAAATTCAGGTTTCTTTCTTTAGAAACGGTGGATTTTTGTGAAATCACGATAAAACTGCTGTTTTAAACTTGCAAAAACATAGAAAAACGCTGTTTTGAACTATTCAAACTGACAAATTCATGTTTCTTTCGTGTGAAACGGCGATTTATGAGAAATGACGATAAAATTGCTGTTTTAAACTTGCAAAAACATAGAAAAACGCTGTTTTGAACTATTTAAACTGACAAATTCATGTTTCTTTCGTGTGAAACGGCGATTTATGAGAAATGACGATAAAATTGCTGTTTTAAACTTGCAAAAACATAGAAAAACGCTGTTTTTAACTATTCAAACTGATAAATTCAGGTTTCTTTCGTTCGAAACGGTGGATTTTTGTGAAATCCCGACAAAACTGCTGTTTTAAAATTGCAAAAACATAGAAAAACGCTGTTTTGAACTATTCAAACTGACAAATTCATGTTTCTTTCGAGTGAAACGGCGATTTATGAGAAATGACAATAAAATTGCTGTTTTAAACTTGCAAAAACATAGAAAAACGCTGTTTTCAACTATTCAAAGTGATAAATTCATGTTTCTTTCGTGCGAAACGGCGACTTATGAGAAATGACGATAAAATTGCTGTTTAAACTTGCAAAAACATAGAAAAACGCTGTTTTGAACTATTCAAACTGACAAAATCATGTTTCTTTCGTGTGAAACGGCGATTTATGAGAAATGACGATAAAATTGCTGTTTTAAACTTGCAAAAACATAGAAAAACGCTGTTTTGAACTATTCAAACTGACAAATTCATGTTTCTTTCGTGTGAAACGGCGATTTAAGAGAAATGACGATAAAATTGCTGTTTTAAACTTGCAAAAACATAGAAAAACGCTGTTTTGAACTATTCAAACTGACAAATTCATGTTTCTTTCGTGTGAAACGGCGATTTATGAGAAATGACGATAAAATTGCTGTTTTAAACTTGCAAAAACATAGAAAAACGCTGTTTTTAACTATTCAAACTGATAAATTCAGGTTTCTTTCGTTCGAAACGGTGGATTTTTGTGAAATCACGATAAAACTGCTGTTTTAAACTTGCAAAAACATAGAAAAACGCTGTTTTGAACTATTCAAACTGACAAATTCATGTTTCTTTCGTGTGAAACGGCGATTTATGAGAAATGACGATAAAATTGCTGTTTTAAACTTGCAAAAACATAGAAAAACGCTGTTTTGAACTATTTAAACTGACAAATTCATGTTTCTTTCGTGTGAAACGGCGATTTATGAGAAATGACGATAAAATTGCTGTTTTAAACTTGCAAAAACATAGAAAAACGCTGTTTTTAACTATTCAAACTGATAAATTCAGGTTTCTTTCGTTCGAAACGGTGGATTTTTGTGAAATCCCGATAAAACTGCTGTTTTAAAATTGCAAAAACATAGAAAAACGCTGTTTTGAACTATTCAAACTGACAAATTCATGTTTCTTTCATGTGAAACGGCGATTTATGAGAAATGACAATAAAATTGCTGTTTTAAACTTGCAAAAACACAGAAAAACGCTGTTTTCAACTATTCAAAGTGATAAATTCATGTTTCTTTCGTGCGAAACGGCGATTTATGTGAAATGACGATAAAATTGCTGTTTTAAACTTGCAAAAACATAGAAAAACGCTGTTTTGAACTATTCAAACTGACAAAATCATGTTTCTTTCGTGTGAAACGGCGATTTATGAGAAATGACGATAAAATTGCTGTTTTAAACTTGCAAAAACATAGAAAAACGCTGTTTTGAACTATTCAAACTGACAAATTCATGTTTCTTTCGTGTGAAACGGCGATTTATGAGAAATGACGATAAAATTGCTGTTTTAAACTTGCAAAAACATAGAAAAACGCTGTTTTGAACTATTCAAACTGACAAATTCATGTTTCTTTCGTGTGAAACGGCGATTTATTAGAAATGACGATAAAATTGCTGTTTTAAACTTGCAAAAACATAGAAAAACGCTGTTTTTAACTATTCAAACTGATAAATTCAGGTTTCTTTCGTTCGAAACGGTGGATTTTTGTGAAATCACGATAAAACTGCTGTTTTAAACTTGCAAAAACATAGAAAAACGCTGTTTTGAACTATTCAAACTGACAAATTCATGTTTCTTTCGTGTGAAACTACGATTTATGAGAAATGACGATAAAATTGCTGTTTTGAACTTGCAAAAACATAGATAAACGCTGTTTTTAACTATTTAAGCTGATAAATTCATGTTTCTTTCGTGCGAAACGGCGATTTATGAGAAATGACGATAAAATTGCTGTTTTAAACTTGCAAAAACATAGAAAAACGCTGTTTTGAACTATTTAAACTGACAAATTCATGTTTCTTTCGTGTGAAACGGCGATTTATGAGAAATGACGATAAAATTGCTGTTTTAAACTTGCAAAAACATAGAAAAACGCTGTTTTTAACTATTCAAACTGATAAATTCAGGTTTCTTTCGTTCGAAACGGTGGATTTTTGTGAAATCTTGATAAAACTGCTGTTTTAAAATTGCAAAAACATAGAAAAACGCTGTTTTGAACTATTCAAACTGACAAATTCATGTTTCTTTCGTGTGAAACGGCGATTTATGAGAAATGACAATAAAATTGCTGTTTTAAACTTGCAAAAACATAGAAAAACGCTGTTTTCAACTATTCAAAGTGATAAATTCATGTTTCTTTCGTGCGAAACGGCGATTTATGAAAAATAACGATAAAATTGCTGTTTTAAACTTGCAAAAACATAGAAAAACGCTGTTTTGAACTATTCAAACTGACAAAATCATGTTTCTTTCGTGTGAAACGGCGATTTATGAGAAATGACGATAAAATTGCTGTTTTAAACTTGCAAAAACATAGAAAAACGCTGTTTTGAACTATTCAAACTGACAAATTCATGTTTCTTTCGTGTGAAACGGCGATTTATGAGAAATAACGATAAAATTGCTGTTTTAAACTTGCAAAAACATAGAAAAACGCTGTTTTGAACTATTCAAACTGACAAATTCATGTTTCTTTCGTGTGAAACGGCGATTTATGAGAAATGACGATAAAATTCCTGTTTTAAACTTGCAAAAACATAGAAAAACGCTGTTTTTAACTATTCAAACTGATAAATTCCGGTTTCTTTCGTTCGAAACGGTGGATTTTTGTGAAATCCCGATAAAACTGCTGTTTTAAAATTGCAAAAACATAGAAAAACGCTGTTTTGAACTATTCAAACTGACAAATTCATGTTTCTTTCGTGTGAAACTACGATTTATAAGAAATGACGATAAAATTGCTGTTTTAAACTTGCAAAAACATAGATAAACGCTGTTTTTAACTATTCAAGCTGATAAATTCATGTCTCTTTCGTGTGAAACGGCGATTTATGAGAAATAACGATAAAATTGCTGTTTTAAACTTGCAAAAACATAGAAAAACGCTGTTTTGAACTATTCAAACTGACAAATTCATGTTTCTTTCGTGTGAAACGCCGATTTATGAGAAATGACGATAAAACTGCTGTTTTAAACTTGCAAAAACATAGAAAAACGCTGTTTTTAACTATTCAAACTGATAAATTCAGGTTTCTTTCTTTAGAAACGGTGGATTTTTGTGAAATCACGATAAAACTGCTGTTTTAAACTTGCAAAAACATAGAAAAACGCTGTTTTGAACTATTCAAACTGACAAATTCATGTTTCTTTCGTGTGAAACGGCGATTTATGAGAAATGACGATAAAATTGCTGTTTTAAACTTGCAAAAACATAGAAAAACGCTGTTTTGAACTATTTAAACTGACAAATTCATGTTTCTTTCGTGTGAAACGGCGATTTATGAGAAATGACGATAAAATTGCTGTTTTAAACTTGCAAAAACATAGAAAAACGCTGTTTTTAACTATTCAAACTGATAAATTCAGGTTTCTTTCGTTCGAAACGGTGGATTTTTGTGAAATCCCGACAAAACTGCTGTTTTAAAATTGCAAAAACATAGAAAAACGCTGTTTTGAACTATTCAAACTGACAAATTCATGTTTCTTTCGAGTGAAACGGCGATTTATGAGAAATGACAATAAAATTGCTGTTTTAAACTTGCAAAAACATAGAAAAACGCTGTTTTCAACTATTCAAAGTGATAAATTCATGTTTCTTTCGTGCGAAACGGCGACTTATGAGAAATGACGATAAAATTGCTGTTTAAACTTGCAAAAACATAGAAAAACGCTGTTTTGAACTATTCAAACTGACAAAATCATGTTTCTTTCGTGTGAAACGGCGATTTATGAGAAATGACGATAAAATTGCTGTTTTAAACTTGCAAAAACATAGAAAAACGCTGTTTTGAACTATTCAAACTGACAAATTCATGTTTCTTTCGTGTGAAACGGCGATTTAAGAGAAATGACGATAAAATTGCTGTTTTAAACTTGCAAAAACATAGAAAAACGCTGTTTTGAACTATTCAAACTGACAAATTCATGTTTCTTTCGTGTGAAACGGCGATTTATGAGAAATGACGATAAAATTGCTGTTTTAAACTTGCAAAAACATAGAAAAACGCTGTTTTTAACTATTCAAACTGATAAATTCAGGTTTCTTTCGTTCGAAACGGTGGATTTTTGTGAAATCACGATAAAACTGCTGTTTTAAACTTGCAAAAACATAGAAAAACGCTGTTTTGAACTATTCAAACTGACAAATTCATGTTTCTTTCGTGTGAAACGGCGATTTATGAGAAATGACGATAAAATTGCTGTTTTAAACTTGCAAAAACATAGAAAAACGCTGTTTTGAACTATTTAAACTGACAAATTCATGTTTCTTTCGTGTGAAACGGCGATTTATGAGAAATGACGATAAAATTGCTGTTTTAAACTTGCAAAAACATAGAAAAACGCTGTTTTTAACTATTCAAACTGATAAATTCAGGTTTCTTTCGTTCGAAACGGTGGATTTTTGTGAAATCCCGATAAAACTGCTGTTTTAAAATTGCAAAAACATAGAAAAACGCTGTTTTGAACTATTCAAACTGACAAATTCATGTTTCTTTCATGTGAAACGGCGATTTATGAGAAATGACAATAAAATTGCTGTTTTAAACTTGCAAAAACACAGAAAAACGCTGTTTTCAACTATTCAAAGTGATAAATTCATGTTTCTTTCGTGCGAAACGGCGATTTATGTGAAATGACGATAAAATTGCTGTTTTAAACTTGCAAAAACATAGAAAAACGCTGTTTTGAACTATTCAAACTGACAAAATCATGTTTCTTTCGTGTGAAACGGCGATTTATGAGAAATGACGATAAAATTGCTGTTTTAAACTTGCAAAAACATAGAAAAACGCTGTTTTGAACTATTCAAACTGACAAATTCATGTTTCTTTCGTGTGAAACGGCGATTTATGAGAAATGACGATAAAATTGCTGTTTTAAACTTGCAAAAACATAGAAAAACGCTGTTTTGAACTATTCAAACTGACAAATTCATGTTTCTTTCGTGTGAAACGGCGATTTATGAGAAATGACGATAAAATTGCTGTTTTAAACTTGCAAAAACATAGAAAAACGCTGTTTTTAACTATTCAAACTGATAAATTCAGGTTTCTTTCGTTCGAAACGGTGGATTTTAGTGAAATCACGATAAAACTGCTGTTTTAAACTTGCAAAAACATAGAAAAACGCTGTTTTGAACTATTCAAACTGACAAATTCATGTTTCTTTCGTGTGAAACGGCGATTTATGAGAAATGACGATAAAATTGCTGTTTTAAAATTGCAAAAACATAGATAAACGCTGTTTTTAACTATTCAAGCTGATAAATTCATGTTTCTTTCGTGCGAAACGGCGATTTATGAGAAATGATGATAAAATTGCTGTTTTAAACTTGCAAAAACATAGAAAAACGCTGTTTTTAACTATTCAAACTGATAAATTCAGGTTTCTTTCGTTCGAAACGGTGGATTTTTGTGAAATCACGATAAAACTGCTGTTTTAAACTTGCAAAAACATAAAAAACGCTGTTTTGAACTATTCAAACTGACAAATTCTTGTTTCTTTCGTGTGAAACTGCGATTTATGAAAAATGACGATAAAATTGTTGTTTTAAACTTGCAAAAACATAGAAAAACGCTGTTTTCAACTATTCAAACTGATAAATTCATGTTTCTTTTGTGTGAAACGGCGATTTATGAGAAATGACGATAAAATTGCTGTTTTAAACTTGCAAAAACATAGAAAAACGCTGTTTTTAACTATTCAAACTGACAAATTCATGTTTCTTTCGTATGAAACGGCGATTTATGAGAAATGACGATAAAATTGCTGTTTTAAACTTGCAAAAACATAGAAAAACGCGGTTTTCAACTATTCAAACTGACAAATTCATGTTTCTTTCGTGTGAAACGGCGATTTATGAGAAATGACGATAAAATTGCTGTTTTAAACTTGCAAAAACATAGAAAAACGCTGTTTTTAACTATTCAAACTGATAAATTCAGGTCTCTTTCGTTCGAAACGGTGGATTTTTGTGAAATCACGATAAAACTGCTGTTTTAAACTTGCAAAAACATAGAAAAACGCAGTTTTTAACTATTCAAACTGACAAATTCATGTTTCTTTCGTGTGAAACGGCGATTTATGAGAAATGACGATAAAATTGCTGTTTTAAACTTGCAAAAACATAGAAAAACGCTGTTTTTAACTATTCAAACTGATAAATTCAGGTTTCTTTCGTTCGAAACGGTGGATTTTTGTGAAATCACTATAAAACTGCTGTTTTAAACTTACAAAAACATAGAAAAACGCTGTTTTGAACTATTCAAACTGACAAATTCATGTTTCCTTCGTGTGAAACGGCGATTTATGAGAAATGACGATAAAATTGCTGTTTTAAACTTGCAAAAACATAGAAAAACGCTGTTTTCAACTATTCAAACTGATAAATTCATAATTCTTTCGTGCGAAACGGCGATTTATGAGAAATGACGATAAAATTGCTGT
This sequence comes from Poecilus cupreus, assembly GCA_963942605.1. Lineage (NCBI taxonomy): Eukaryota > Metazoa > Arthropoda > Insecta > Coleoptera > Carabidae > Poecilus > Poecilus cupreus. The sequence goes on along the minus strand of CAWWDY010001556.1, from coordinate 221,408 downwards.
TTTAAACTTGCAAAAACATAGAAAAACGCTGTTTTGAACTATTCAAACTGACAAAATCATGTTTCTTTCGTGTGAAACGGCGATTTATTAGAAATGACGATAAAATTGCTGTTTTAAACTTGCAAAAACATAGAAAAACGCTGTTTTTAACTATTCAAACTGATAAATTCAGGTTTCTTTCGTTCGAAACGGTGGATTTTTGTGAAATCACGATAAAACTGCTGTTTTAAACTTGCAAAAACATAGAAAAACGCTGTTTTGAACTATTCAAACTGACAAATTCATGTTTCTTTCGTGTGAAACTACGATTTATGAGAAATGACGATAAAATTGCTGTTTTGAACTTGCAAAAACATAGATAAACGCTGTTTTTAACTATTTAAGCTGATAAATTCATGTTTCTTTCGTGCGAAACGGCGATTTATGAGAAATGACGATAAAATTGCTGTTTTAAACTTGCAAAAACATAGAAAAACGCTGTTTTGAACTATTTAAACTGACAAATTCATGTTTCTTTCGTGTGAAACGGCGATTTATGAGAAATGACGATAAAATTGCTGTTTTAAACTTGCAAAAACATAGAAAAACGCTGTTTTTAACTATTCAAACTGATAAATTCAGGTTTCTTTCGTTCGAAACGGTGGATTTTTGTGAAATCTTGATAAAACTGCTGTTTTAAAATTGCAAAAACATAGAAAAACGCTGTTTTGAACTATTCAAACTGACAAATTCATGTTTCTTTCGTGTGAAACGGCGATTTATGAGAAATGACAATAAAATTGCTGTTTTAAACTTGCAAAAACATAGAAAAACGCTGTTTTCAACTATTCAAAGTGATAAATTCATGTTTCTTTCGTGCGAAACGGCGATTTATGAAAAATAACGATAAAATTGCTGTTTTAAACTTGCAAAAACATAGAAAAACGCTGTTTTGAACTATTCAAACTGACAAAATCATGTTTCTTTCGTGTGAAACGGCGATTTATGAGAAATGACGATAAAATTGCTGTTTTAAACTTGCAAAAACATAGAAAAACGCTGTTTTGAACTATTCAAACTGACAAATTCATGTTTCTTTCGTGTGAAACGGCGATTTATGAGAAATAACGATAAAATTGCTGTTTTAAACTTGCAAAAACATAGAAAAACGCTGTTTTGAACTATTCAAACTGACAAATTCATGTTTCTTTCGTGTGAAACGGCGATTTATGAGAAATGACGATAAAATTCCTGTTTTAAACTTGCAAAAACATAGAAAAACGCTGTTTTTAACTATTCAAACTGATAAATTCCGGTTTCTTTCGTTCGAAACGGTGGATTTTTGTGAAATCCCGATAAAACTGCTGTTTTAAAATTGCAAAAACATAGAAAAACGCTGTTTTGAACTATTCAAACTGACAAAATCATGTTTCTTTCGTGTGAAACGGCGATTTATGAGAAATGACGATAAAATTGCTGTTTTAAACTTGCAAAAACATAGAAAAACGCTGTTTTGAACTATTCAAACTTACAAATTCATGTTTCTTTCTTGTGAAACGGCGATTTACGAGAAATGACGATAAAATTGCTGTTATAAACTTGCAAAAACATAGAAAAACGCTGTTTTGAACTATTCAAACTGACAAATTCATGTTTCTTTCGTGTGAAACTACGATTTATAAGAAATGACGATAAAATTGCTGTTTTAAACTTGCAAAAACATAGAAAAACGCTGTTTTTAACTATTCAAACTGATAAATTCAGGTTTCTTTCGTTCGAAACGGTGGATTTTTGTGAAATCACGATAAAACTGCTGTTTTAAACTTGCAAAAACATAAAAAAAACGCTGTTTTGAACTATTCAAACTTACAAATTCATGTTTCTTTCTTGTGAAACGGCGATATATGAGAAATGACGATAAAATTGCTGTTTTAATCTTGCAAAAACATAGAAAAACGCTGTTTTGAACTATTCAAACTGACAAATTCATGTTTCTTTCGTGTGAAACGGCGATTTATGAGAAATGACGATAAAATTGCTGTTTTAAACTTGCAAAAACATAGAAAAACGCTGTTTTGAACTATTCAAACTGACAAATTCATGTTTCTTTCGTGTGAAACGGCGATTTATGAGAAATGACGATAAAATTGCTGTTTTAAATTTGCAAAAACATAGAAAAACGCTGTTTTGAACTATTCAAACTGACAAATTCATGTTTCTTTCGTGTGAAACGGCGATTTATGAGAAATGACGATAAAATTGCTGTTTTAAACTTGCAAAAACATAGAAAAACGCTGTTTCCAACTATTCAAACTGATAAATTCAGGTTTCTTTCGTTCGAAACGGTGGATTTATGTGAAATCACGATAAAACTGCTGTTTTAAACTTGCAAAAACATAGAAAAACGCTGTTTTGAACTATTCAAACTGACAAATTCATGTTTCTTTCGTGTGCAACGGCGATTTATGAGAAATGACGATAAAATTGATGTTTTAAACTTGCAAAAACATAGAAAAACGCTGTTTTTAACTATTCAAACTGATAAATTCAGGTTTCTTTCGTTCGAAATGGTGGATTTTTGTGAAATCACGATAAAACTGCTGTTTTAAACTTGCAAAAACATAAAAAAAAACGCTGTTTTGAACTATTCAAACTGACAAATTCATGTTTCTTTCTTGTGAAACGGCGATTTATAAGAAATGACGATAAAATTGCTGTTTTAAACTTGCAAAAACATAGAAAAACACTGTTTTGAACTATTCAAACTGACAAATTCATGTTTCTTTCGTGCGAAACGGCGATTTATGAGAAATGACGATAAAATTGCTGTTTTAAACTTGCAAAAACATAGAAAAACGCTGTTTTTAACTATTCAAACTGATAAATTCAGGTTTCTTTCGTTCGAAACGGTGGATTTTTGGGAAATCACGATAAAACTGCTGTTTTAAACTTGCAAAAACATAAAAAAACGCTGTTTTGAACTATTCAAACTTACAAATTCATGTTTCTTTCTTGTGAAACGGCGATTTATGAGCAATGACGATAAAATTGCTGTTTTAAACTTGCAAAAACATAGAAAAACGCTGTTTTGAACTATTCAAACTGACAAATTCGTTTTTTTCGTGTGAAACGGCGATTTATGAGAAATGACGATAAAATTGCTGTTTTAAACTTGCAAAAACATAGAAAAACGCTGTTTTCAACTATTCAAACTGATAAATTCATGTTTCTTTCGTGCGAAACGGCGGTTTATAAGAAATGACGATAAAATTGCTGTTTTAAACTTGCAAAAACATAGAAAAACGCTGTTTTGAACTATTCAAACTGACAAATTCATGTTTCTTTCGTGTGAAACGGCGATTTATGAGAAATGACGATAAAATTGCTGTTTTAAACTTGCAAAAACATAGAAAAACGCTGTTTTCAACTATTCAAACTGATAAATTCAGGTTTTTTTCGTTCAAAACGGTGAATTTATGTGAAATCACGATAAAACTGCTGTTTTAAACTTGCAAAAACATAGAAAAACGCTGTTTTTAACTATTCAAGCTGATAAATTCATGTTTCTTTCGTGCGAAACGGCGATTTATGAGAAATGACGATAAAATTGCTGTTTTAAACTTGCAAAAACATAGAAAAACGCTGTTTTTAACTATTCAAACTGATAAATTCAGGTTTCTTTCGTTCGAAACGGTGGATTTTTGTGAAATCACGATAAAACTGCTGTTTTAAACTTGCAAAAACTTAAAAAAACGCTGTTTTGAACTATTCAAACTTACAAATTCATGTTTCTTTCTTGTGAAACGGCGATTTATGAGAAATGACGATAAAATTGCTGTTTTAAACTTGCAAAAACATAGAAAAACGCTGTTTTGAACTATTCAAACTGACAAATTCATGTTTCTTTCGTGTGCAACGGCGATTTATGAGAATTGACGATAAAATTGATGTTTTAAACTTGCAAAAACATAGATAAACGCTGTTTTTAACTATTCAAGCTGATAAATTCATGTTTCTTTCGTGCGAAACGGCGATTTATGAGAAATGACGATAAAATTGCTGTTTTAAACTTGCAAAAACATAGAAAAACGCTGTTTTTAACTATTCAAACTGATAAATTTAGGTTTCTTTCGTTCGAAACGGTGGATTTTTGTGAAATCACGATAAAACTGCTGTTTTAAACTTGCAAAAACATAAAAAACCGCTGTTTTGAACTATTCAAACTTACAAATTCATGTTTCTTTCTTGTGAAACGGCGATTTATGAGAAATGACGATAAAATTGCTGTTTTAAACTTGCAAAAACATAGAAAAACGCTGTTTTGAACTATTCAAACTGACAAATTCATGTTTCTTTCGTGTGAAACGGCGATTTATGAGAAATGACGATAAAATTGCTGTTTTAAACTTGCAAAAACATAGAAAAACGCTGTTTTCAACTATTCAAACTGATAAATTCAGGTTTCTTTCGTTCGAAACGGTGGATTTATGTGAAATCACGATAAAACTGCTGTTTTAAACTTGCAAAAACATAGAAAAACCCTGTTTTGAACTATTCAAACTGACAAATTCATGTGTTTTTCGTGTGCAACGGCGATTTATGAGAAATGACGATAAAATTGATGTTTTAAACTTGCAAAAACATAGAAAAACGCTGTTTTTAACTATTCAAACTGATAAATTCAGGTTTCTTTCGTTCGAAACGGTGGATTTTTGGGAAATCACGATAAAACTGCTGTTTTAAACTTGCAAAAGCATAAAAAAAACGCTGTTTTGAACTATTCAAACTTACAAATTCATGTTTCCTTCTTGTGAAACGGCGATTTATGAGAAATGACGATAAAATTGCTGTTTTAAACTTGCAAAAACATAGAAAAACGCTGTTTTGAAGTATTCAAACTGACAAATTCGTTTCTTTCGTGTGAAACGGCGATTTATGAGAAATGACGATAAAATTGCTGTTTTAAACTTGCAAAAACATAGAAAAACGCTGTTTTCAACTATTCAAACTGATAAATTCATGTTTCTTTCGTGCGAAACGGCGGTTTATAAGAAATGACGATAAAATTGCTGTTTTAAACTTGCAAAAACATAGAAAAACGCTGTTTTGAACTATTCAAACTGACAAATTCATGTTTCTTTCGTGCGAAACGGCGGTTTATAAGAAGAGACGATAAAATTGCTGTTTTAAACTTGCAAAAACATAGAAAAACGCTGTTTTGAACTATTCAAACTGACAAATTCATGTTTCTTTCGTGTGAAACGGCGATTTATGAGAAATGACAATAAAATTGCTGTTTTAAACTTGCAAAAACATAGAAAAACGCTGTTTTCAACTATTCAAAGTGATAAATTCATGTTTCTTTCGTGCGAAACGGCGATTTATGAGAAATGACGATAAAATTGCTGTTTTAAACTTGCAAAAACATAGAAAAACGCTGTTTTCAACTATTCAAACTGATAAATTCAGGTTTCTTTCGTTCGAAACGGTGGATTTATGTGAAATCACGATAAAACTGCTGTTTTAAACTTGCAAAAACATAGAAAAACGCTGTTTTGAACTATTCAAACTGACAAATTCATGTTTCTTTCGTGTGAAACTACGATTTATGAGAAATGACGATAAAATTGCTGTTTTAAACTTGCAAAAACATAGATAAACGCTGTTTTTAACTATTCAAGCTGATAAATTCATGTTTCTTTCGTGCGAAACGGCGATTTATGAGAAATGACGATAAAATTGCTGTTTTAAACTTGCAAAAACATAGAAAAACGCTGTTTTTAACTATTCAAACTGATAAATTCAGGTTTCTTTCGTTCGAAACGGTGGATTTTTGTGAAATCACGATAAAACTGCTGTTTTAAACTTGCAAAAACATAAAAAAACGCTGTTTTGAACTATTCAAACTTACAAATTCATGTTTCTTTCTTGTGAAACGGCGATTTACGAGAAATGACGATAAAATTGCTGTTATAAACTTGCAAAAACATAGAAAAACGCTGTTTTGAACTATTCAAACTGACAAATTCATGTTTCTTTCGTGCGAAACGGTGGATTTATGTGAAATCACGATAAAACTGCTGTTTTAAACTTGCAAAAACATAGAAAAACGCTGTTTTGAACTATTCAAACTGACAAATTCATGTTTCTTTAATGTGAAACGGCGATTTATGAGAAATGACAATAAAATTGCTGTTTTAAACTTGCAAAAACATAGAAAAACGCTGTTTTCAACTATTCAAACTGATAAATTCAGGTTTCTTTCGTGTGAAACGGCGATTTATGAGAAATGACGATAAAATTGCTGTTTTAAACTTGCAAAAACATAGAAAAACGCTGTTTTTAACTATTCAAACTGATAAATTCAGGTTTCTTTCGTTCGAAACGGTGGATTTATGTGAAATCACGATAAAACTGCTGTTTTAAACTTGCAAAAACATAGAAAAACGCTGTTTTGAACTATTCAAACTGACAAATTCATGTTTCTTTCGTGTGAAACTACGATTTATGAGAAATGACGATAAAATTGATGTTTTAAACTTGCAAAAACATAGATAAACGCTGTTTTTAACTATTCAAGCTGATAAATTCATGTTTCTTTCGTGCGAAACGGCGATTTATGAGAAATGACGATAAAATTGCTGTTTTAAACTTGCAAAAACATAGAAAAACGCTGTTTTCAACTATTCAAACTGATAAATTCAGGTTTCTTTCGTTCGAAACGGTGGATTTATGTGAAATCACGATAAAACTGCTGTTTGAAACTTGCAAAAACATAGAAAAACGCTGTTTTGAACTATTCAAACTGACAAATTCATGTTTCTTTCGTGTGCAACGGCGATTTATGAGAAATGACGATAAAATTGATGTTTTAAACTTGCAAAAACATAGATAAACGCTGTTTTTAACTATTCAAGCTGATAAATTCATGTTTCTTTCGTGCGAAACGGCGATTTATGAGAAATGACGATAAAATTGCTGTTTTAAACTTGCAAAAACATAGAAAAACGCTGTTTTGAACTATTCAAACTGACAAATTCATGTTTCTTTCGTGTAAAACGGCGATTTATGAGAAATGACGACAAAATTGCTGTTTTAAACTTGCAAAAACATAGAAAAACGCTGTTTTGAACTATTCAAACTGACAAATTCATGTTTCTTTCGTGTGAAACGGCGATTTATGAGAAATGACAATAAAATTGCTGTTTTAAACTTGCAAAAACATAGAAAAACGCTGTTTTCAACTATTCAAACTGACAAATTCATGTTTCTTTCGTGTGCAACGGCGATTTATGAGCAATGACGATAAAATTGCTGTTTTAAACTTGCAAAAACATAGAAAAACGCTGTTTTCAACTATTCAAACTGATAAATTCATGTTTCTTTCGTGCGAAACGGTGGATTTATGTGAAATCACGATAAAACTGCTGTTTTAAACTTGCAAAAACATAGAAAAACGCTGTTTTGAACTATTCAAACTGACAAATTCATGTTTCTTTCGTGTGAAACGGCGATTTATGAGAAATGACAATAAAATTGCTGTTTTAAACTTGCAAAAACATAGAAAAACGCTGTTTTCAACTATTCAAAGTGATAAATTCATGTTTCTTTCGTGCGAAACGGCGATTTATGAGAAATGACGATAAAATTGCTGTTTTAAACTTGCAAAAACATAGAAAAACGCTGTTTTTAACTATTCAAACTGATAAATTCAGGTTTCTTTCGTTCGAAACGGTGGATTTATGTGAAATCACGATAAAACTGCTGTTTTAAACTTGCAAAAACATAGAAAAACGCTGTTTTGAACTATTCAAACTGACAAATTCATGTTTCTTTCGTGTGAAACTACGATTTATGAGAAATGACGATAAAATTGCTGTTTTAAACTTGCAAAAACATAGATAAACGCTGTTTTTAACTATTCAAGCTGATAAATTCATGTTTCTTTCGTGCGAAACGGCGATTTATGAGAAATGACGATAAAATTGCTGTTTTAAACTTGCAAAAACATAGAAAAACGCTGTTTTTAACTATTCAAACTGATAAGTTCAGGTTTCTTTCGTTCGAAACGGTGGATTTTTGTGAAATCACGATAAAACTGCTGTTTTAAACTTGCAAAAACATAAAAAAACGCTGTTTTGAACTATTCAAACTTACAAATAAATGTTTCTTTCTTGTGAAACGGCGATTTATGAGAAATGACGATAAAATTGCTGTTTTAAACTTGCAAAAACATAGAAAAACGCTGTTTTGAACTATTCAAACTGACAAATTCATGTTTCTTTCGTGTGAAACGGCGATTTATGAGAAATGACGATAAAATTGCTGTTTTAAACTTGCAAAAACATAGAAAAACGCTGTTTTGAACTATTCAAGCTGACAAATTCATGTTTCTTTCGTGTGAAACGGCGATTTATGAGAAATGACGATAAAATTGCTGTTTTAAACTTGCAAAAACATAGAAAAACGCTGTTTTCAACTATTCAAACTGATAAATTCAGGTTTCTTTCGTTCGAAACGGTGGATTTATGTGAAATCACGATAAAACTGCTGTTTTAAACTTGCAAAAACATAGAAAAACGCTGTTTTGAACTATTCAAACTGACAAATTCATGTTTCTTTCGTGTGCAACGGCGATTTATGAGAAATGACGATAAAATTGATGTTTTAAACTTGCAAAAACATAGATAAACGCTGTTTTTAACTATTCAAGCTGATAAATACATGTTTCTTTCGTGCGAAACGGCGATTTATGAGAAATGACGAAAAAATTGCTGTTTTAAACTTGCAAAAACATAGAAAAACGCTGTTTTCAACTATTCAAACTGACAAATTCATGTTTCTTTCGTTTGAAACGGCGATTTATGAGAAATGACGATAAAATTGCTGTTTTAAACTTGCAAAAACATAGAAAAACGCTGTTTTGAACTATTCAAACTGACAAATATGTTTCTTTCGTGTGAAACGGCGATTTATGACGATAAAATTGCTGTTTTAAACTTGCATAAACATAGAAAAACGCTGTTTTTAACTATTCAAACTGATAAATTCAGGTTTCTTTCGTTCGAAACGGTGGATTTTTGTGAAATCCCGATAAAACTGCTGTTTTAAACTTGCAAAAACATAGAAAAACGCTGTTTTGTACTATTCAAACTGACAAATTCATGTTTCTTTCGTGTGAAATGGCGATTTATGAGAAATGACAATAAAATTGCTGTTCTAAACTTGCAAAAACATAGAAAAACGCTGTTTTCAACTATTCAAAGTGATAAATTCATGTTTCTTTCGTGCGAAACGGCGATTTATGAGAACCGACTATAAAATTGCTGTTTTAAACTTGCAAAAACATAGAAAACGCTGTTTTGAACTATTCAAACTGACGAAATCATGTTTCTTTCGTGTGAAACGGCGATTTATGAGAAATGACAATAAATTTGCTGTTTTAAACTTGCAAAAACATAGAAAAACGCTGTTTTTAACTATTCAAACTGATAAATTCAAGTTTCTTTCGTTCGAAACGGTGGATTTTTGTGAAATCCCGATAAAACTGCTGTTTTAAACTTGCAAAAACATAGAAAAACGCTGTTTTTAACTATTCAAACTGATAAATTCATGTTTCTTTCGTGTGAAACGGCGATTTATGAGAAATGACGATAAAATTGCTGTTTTAAACTTGCAAAAACATAGAAAAACGCTGTTTTGAACTATTCAAACTGACAAATTCATGTTTCTTTCGTGTGAAACGGCGATTTATGAGAAATGACGATAAAATTGCTGTTTTAAACTTGCAAAAACATAGAAAAACGCTGTTTTTAACTATTCAAACTGATAAATTCAGGTTTCTTTCGTTCGAAACGGTGGATTTTTGTGAAATCCCGATAAAACTGCTGTTTTAAACTTGCAAAAACATAGAAAAACGCTGTTTTGAACTATTCAAACTGACAAATTCATGTTTCTTTCGTGTGAAACGGCGATTTATGAGAAATGACAATAAAATTGCTGTTTTAAACTTGCAAAAACATAGAAAAACGCTGTTTTTAACTATTCAAACTGATAAATTCAGGTTTCTTTCGTTCGAAACGGTGGATTTTTGTGAAATCCCGATAAAACTGCTGTTTTAAACATGCAAAAACATAGAAAAACGCTGTTTTGAACTATTCAAACTGACAAATTCATGTTTCTTTCGTGTGAAACGGCGATTTATGAGAAATGACGATAAAATTGCTGTTTTAAACTTGCAAAAACATAGAAAAACGCTGTTTTTAACTATTCAAACTGATAAATTCAGGTTTCTTTCGTTCGAAACGGTGGATTTTTGTGAAATCCCGATAAAACTGCTGTTTTAAACTTGCAAAAACATAGAAAAACGCTGTTTTGAACTATTCAAACTGACAAATTCATGTTTCTTTCGTATGAAACGGCGATTTTTGAGAAATGACGATAAAACTGCTGTTTTAAACTTGCAAAAACATAGAAAAACGCTGTTTTGAACTATTCAAACTGACAAATTCAAGTTTCTTTCGTGTGAAACGGCGATTTATGAGTAATGACGATAAAATTGCTGTTTTAAACTTGCAAAAACATAGAAAAACGCTGTTTTTAACTATTCAAACTGATAAATTCAGGTTTCTTTCGTTCGAAACGGTGGATTTTTGTGAAATCCCGATAAAACTGCTGTTTTAAACTTGCAAAAACATAGAAAAACGCTGTTTTGAACTATTCAAACTGACAAATTCATGTTTCTTTCGTGTGAAACGGCGATTTATGAGAAATGACGATAAAATTGCTGTTTTAAACTTGCAAAAACATAGAAAAACGCTGTTTTTAACTATTCAAACTGATAAATTCAGGTTTCTTTCGTTCGAAACGGTGGATTTTTGTGAAATCCCGATAAAACTGCTGTTTTAAACTTGCAAAAACATAGAAAAACGCTGTTTTGAACTATTCAAACTGACAAATTCATGTTTCTTTCGTGTGAAACGGCGATTTATGAGAAATGACAATAAAATTGCTGTTTGAAACTTGCAAAAACATAGAAAAACGCTGTTTTCAACTATTCAAAGTGATAAATTCATGTTTCTTTCGTGCGAAACGGCGATTTATGAGAAATGACGATAAAATTGCTGTTTTAAACTTGCAAAAACATAGAAAAACGCTGTTTTGAACTATTCAAACTGACAAAATCATGTTTCTTTCGTGTGAAACGGCGATTTATGAGAAATGATGATAAAATTGCTGTTTTAAACTTGCAAAAACATAGAAAAACGCTGTTTTGAACTATTCAAACTGACAAATTCATGTTTCTTTCGTGTGAAACGGCGATTTATGAGAAATGACGATAAAATTGCTGTTTTAAACTTGCAAAAACATAGAAAAACGCTGTTTTGAACTATTCAAACTGACAAATTCATGTTTCTTTCGTTTGAAACGGCGATTTATGAGAAATGACGATAAAATTGCTGTTTTAAACTTGCAAAAACATAGAAAAACGCTGTTTTGAACTATTCAAACTGACAAATATGTTTCTTTCGTGTGAAACGGCGATTTATGACGATAAAATTGCTGTTTTAAACTTGCATAAACATAGAAAAACGCTGTTTTTAACTATTCAAACTGATAAATTCAGGTTACTTTCGTTCGAAACGGTGGATTTTTGTGAAATCCCGATAAAACTGCTGTTTTAAACTTGCAAAAACATAGAAAAACGCTGTTTTGTACTATTCAAACTGACAAATTCATGTTTCTTTCGTGTGAAATGGCGATTTATGAGAAATGACAATAAAATTGCTGTTCTAAACTTGCAAAAACATAGAAAAACGCTGTTTTCAACTATTCAAAGTGATAAATTCATGTTTCTTTCGTGCGAAACGGCGATTTATGAGAACCGACTATAAAATTGCTGTTTTAAACTTGCAAAAACATAGAAAAACGCTGTTTTGAACTATTCAAACTGACGAAATCATGTTTCTTTCGTGTGAAACGGCGATTTATGAGAAATGACAATAAATTTGCTGTTTTAAACTTGCAAAAACATAGAAAAACGCTGTTTTTAACTATTCAAACTGATAAATTCAAGTTTCTTTCGTTCGAAACGGTGGATTTTTGTGAAATCCCGATAAAACTGCTGTTTTAAACTTGCAAAAACATAGAAAAACGCTGTTTTTAACTATTCAAACTGATAAATTCATGTTTCTTTCGTGTGAAACGGCGATTTATGAGAAATGACGATAAAATTGCTGTTTTAAACTTGCAAAAACATAGAAAAACGCTGTTTTGAACTATTCAAACTGACAAATTCATGTTTCTTTCGTGTGAAACGGCGATTTATGAGAAATGACGATAAAATTGCTGTTTTAAACTTGCAAAAACATAGAAAAACGCTGTTTTTAACTATTCAAACTGATAAATTCAGGTTTCTTTCGTTCGAAACGGTGGATTTTTGTGAAATCCCGATAAAACTGCTGTTTTAAACTTGCAAAAACATAGAAAAACGCTGTTTTGAACTATTCAAACTGACAAATTCATGTTTCTTTCGTGTGAAACGGCGATTTATGAGAAATGACAATAAAATTGCTGTTTTAAACTTGCAAAAACATAGAAAAACGCTGTTTTTAACTATTCAAACTGATAAATTCAGGTTTCTTTCGTTCGAAACGGTGGATTTTTGTGAAATCCCGATAAAACTGCTGTTTTAAACTTGCAAAAACATAGAAAAACGCTGTTTTGAACTATTCAAACTGACAAATTCATGTTTCTTTCGTGTGAAACGGCGATTTATGAGAAATGACGATAAAATTGCTGTTTTAAACTTGCAAAAACATAGAAAAACGCTGTTTTTAACTATTCAAACTGATAAATTCAGGTTTCTTTCGTTCGAAACGGTGGATTTTTGTGAAATCCCGATAAAACTGCTGTTTTAAACTTGCAAAAACATAGAAAAACGCTGTTTTGAACTATTCAAACTGACAAATTCATGTTTCTTTCGTATGAAACGGCGATTTTTGAGAAATGACGATAAAACTGCTGTTTTAAACTTGCAAAAACATAGAAAAACGCTGTTTTGAACTATTCAAACTGACAAATTCAAGTTTCTTTCGTGTGAAACGGCGATTTATGAGTAATGACGATAAAATTGCTGTTTTAAACTTGCAAAAACATAGAAAAACGCTGTTTTTAACTATTCAAACTGATAAATTCAGGTTTCTTTCGTTCGAAACGGTGGATTTTTGTGAAATCCCGATAAAACTGCTGTTTTAAACTTGCAAAAACATAGAAAAACGCTGTTTTGAACTATTCAAACTGACAAATTCATGTTTCTTTCGTGTGAAACGGCGATTTATGAGAAATGACAATAAAATTGCTGTTTTAAACTTGCAAAAACATAGAAAAACGCTGTTTTTAACTATTCAAACTGATAAATTCAGGTTTCTTTCGTTCGAAACGGTGGATTTTTGTGAAATCCCAATAAAACTGCTGTTTTAAACTTGCAAAAAAATAGAAAAACGCTGTTTTGAACTATTCAAACTGACAAATTCATGTTTCTTTCGTATGAAACGGCGATTTTTGAGAAATGACGATAAAACTGCTGTTTTAAACTTGCAAAAACATAGAAAAACGCTGTTTTGAACTATTCAAACTGACAAATTCAAGTTTCTTTCGTGTGAAACGGCGATTTATGAGTAATGACGATAAAATTGCTGTTTTAAACTTGCAAAAACATAGAAAAACGCTGTTTTTAACTATTCAAACTGATAAATTCAGGTTTCTTTCGTTCGAAACGGTGGATTTTTGTGAAATCCCGATAAAACTGCTGTTTTAAACTTGCAAAAACATAGAAAAACGCTGTTTTGAACTATTCAAACTGACAAATTCATGTTTCTTTCGTGTGAAACGGCGATTTATGAGAAATGACGATAAAATTGCTGTTTTAAACTTGCAAAAACATAGAAAAACGCTGTTTTTAACTATTCAAACTGATAAATTCAGGTTTCTTTCGTTCGAAACGGTGGATTTTTGTGAAATCCCGATAAAACTGCTGTTTTAAACTTGCAAAAACATAGAAAAACGCTGTTTTGAACTATTCAAACTGACAAATTCATGTTTCTTTCGTATGAAACGGCGATTTTTGAGAAATGACGATAAAACTGCTGTTTTAAACTTGCAAAAACATAGAAAAACGCTGTTTTGAACTATTCAAACTGACAAATTCAAGTTTCTTTCGTGTGAAACGGCGATTTATGAGTAATGACGATAAAATTGCTGTTTTAAACTTGCAAAAACATAGAAAAACGCTGTTTTTAACTATTCAAACTGATAAATTCAGGTTTCTTTCGTTCGAAACGGTGGATTTTTGTGAAATCCCGATAAAACTGCTGTTTTAAACTTGCAAAAACATAGAAAAACGCGGTTTTGAACTATTCAAACTGACAAATTCATGTTTCTTTCGTGTGAAACGGCGATTTATGAGAAATGACGATAAAATTGCTGTTTTAAACTTGCAAAAACATAGAAAAACGCTGTTTTTAACTATTCAAACTGATAAATTCAGGTTTCTTTCGTTCGAAACGGTGGATTTTTGTGAAATCCCGATAAAACTGCTGTTTTAAACTTGCAAAAACATAGAAAAACGCTGTTTTGAACTATTCAAACTGACAAATTCATGTTTCTTTCGTGTGAAACGGCGATTTATGAGAAATGACAATAAAATTGCTGTTTTAAACTTGCAAAAACATAGAAAAACGCTGTTTTTAACTATTCAAACTGATAAATTCAGGTTTCTTTCGTTCGAAACGGTGGATTTTTGTGAAATCCCGATAAAACTGCTGTTTTAAACTTGCAAAAACATAGAAAAACGCTGTTTTGAACTATTCAAACTGACAAATTCATGTTTCTTTCGTGTGAAACGGCGATTTATGAGAAATGACGATAAAATTGCTGTTTTAAACTTGCAAAAACATAGAAAAACGCTGTTTTTAACTATTCAAACTGATAAATTCAGGTTTCTTTCGTTCGAAACGGTGGATTTTTGTGAAATCCCGATAAAACTGCTGTTTTAAACTTGCAAAAACATAGAAAAACGCTGTTTTGAACTATTCAAACTGACAAATTCATGTTTCTTTCGTATGAAACGGCGATTTTTGAGAAATGACGATAAAACTGCTGTTTTAAACTTGCAAAAACATAGAAAAACGCTGTTTTGAACTATTCAAACTGACAAATTCAAGTTTCTTTCGTGTGAAACGGCGATTTATGAGTAATGACGATAAAATTGCTGTTTTAAACTTGCAAAAACATAGAAAAACGCTGTTTTTAACTATTCAAACTGATAAATTCAGGTTTTTTTCGTTCGAAACGGTGGATTTTTGTGAAATCCCGATAAAACTGCTGTTTTAAACTTGCAAAAACATAGAAAAACGCTGTTTTGAACTATTCAAACTGACAAATTCATGTTTCTTTCGTGTGAAACGGCGATTTATGAGAAATGACGATAAAATTGCTGTTTTAAACTTGCAAAAACATAGAAAAACGCTGTTTTTAACTATTCAAACTGATAAATTCAGGTTTCTTTCGTTCGAAACGGTGGATTTTTGTGAAATCCCGATAAAACTGCTGTTTTAAACTTGCAAAAACATAGAAAAACGCTGTTTTGAACTATTCAAACTGACAAATTCATGTTTCTTTCGTGTGAAACGGCGATTTATGAGAAATGACAATAAAATTGCTGTTTTAAACTTGCAAAAACATAGAAAAACGCTGTTTTCAACTATTCAAAGTGATAAATTCATGTTTCTTTCGTGCGAAACGGCGATTTATGAGAAACGACTATAAAATTGCTGTTTTAAACTTGCAAAAACATAGAAAAACGCTGTTTTGAACTATTCAAACTGACAAAATCATGTTTCTTTCGTGTGAAACGGCGATTTATGAGAAATGATGATAAAATTGCTGTTTTAAACTTGCAAAAACATAGAAAAACGCTGTTTTGAACTATTCAAACTGACAAATTCATGTTTCTTTCGTGTGAAACGGCGATTTATGAGAAATGACGATAAAATTGCTGTTTTAAACTTGCAAAAACATAGAAAAACGCTGTTTTTAACTATTCAAACTGATAAATTCAGGTTTCTTTCGTTCGAAACGGTGGATTTTTGTGAAATCACGATAAAACTGCTGTTTTAAACTTGCAAAAACATAGAAAAACGCTGTTTTGAACTATTCAAACTGACAAATTCATGTTTCTTTCGTGTGAAACGGCGATTTATGAGAAATGACGATAAAATTGCTGTTTTAAACTTGCAAAAACATAGAAAAACGCTGTTTTGAACTATTCAAACTGACAAATTCATGTTTCTTTCGTGTGAAACGGCGATTTATGAGAAATGACGATAAAATTGCTGTTTTAAACTTGCAAAAACATAGAAAAACGCTGTTTTGAACTATTCAAACTGACAAATTTATGTTTCTTTCGTGTGAAACGGCGATTTATGACGATAAAATTGCTGTTTTAAACTTGCATAAACATAGAAAAACGCTGTTTTTAACTATTCAAACTGATAAATTCAGGTTTCTTTCGTTCGAAACGGTGGATTTTTGTGAAATCCCGATAAAACTGCTGTTTTAAACTTGCAAAAACATAGAAAAACGCTGTTTTGAACTATTCAAACTGACAAATTCATGTTTCTTTCGTGTGAAATGGCGATTTATGAGAAATGACAATAAAATTGCTGTTCTAAACTTGCAAAAACATAGAAAAACGCTGTTTTCAACTATTCAAAGTGATAAATTCATGTTTCTTTCGTGCGAAACGGCGATTATGAGAACCGACTATAAAATTGCTGTTTTAAACTTGCAAAAACATAGAAAAACGCTGTTTTGAACTATTCAAACTGACAAAATCATGTTTCTTTCGTGTGAAACGGCGATTTATGAGAAATGACAATAAATTTGCTGTTTTAAACTTGCAAAAACATAGAAAAACGCTGTTTTTAACTATTCAAACTGATAAATTCAGGTTTCTTTCGTTCGAAACGGTGGATTTTTGTGAAATCCCGATAAAACTGCTGTTTTAAACTTGCAAAAACATAGAAAAACGCTGTTTTTAAATATTCAAACTGATAAATTCATGTTTCTTTCGTGTGAAACGGCGATTTATGAGAAATGACGATAAAATTGCTGTTTTAAACTTGCAAAAACATAGAAAAACGCTGTTTTGAACTATTCAAACTGACAAATTCATGTTTCTTTCGTGTGAAACGGCGATTTATGAGAAATGACGATAAAATTGCTGTTTTAAACTTGCAAAAACATAAAAAAACGCTGTTTTTAACTATTCAAACTGATAAATTCAGGTTTCTTTCGTTCGAAACGGTGGATTTTTGTGAAATCCCGATAAAACTGCTGTTTTAAACTTGCAAAAACATAGAAAAACGCTGTTTTTAACTATTCAAACTGATAAATTCAGGTTTCTTTCGTTCGAAACGATGGATTTTTGTGAAATCACTATAAAACTGCTGTTTTAAACTTGCAAAAACATAGAAAAACGCTGTTTTGAACTATTCAAACTGACAAATTCATGTTTCCTTCGTGTGAAACGGCGATTTATGAGAAATGACGATAAAATTGCTGTTTTAAACTGGCAAAAACATAGAAAAACGCTGTTTTCAACTATTCAAACTGATAAATTCATGTTTCTTTCGTGCGAAACGGCGATTTATGAGAAATGACGATAAAATTGCTGTTTTAAACTTGCAAAAACATAGAAAAACGCTGTTTTAAACTATTCAAACTGACAAAATCATGTTTCTTTCGTGTGAAACGGCGATTTATGAGAAATGACGATAAAATTGCTGTTTTAAACTTGCAAAAACATAGAAAAACGCTGTTTTCAACTATTCAAACTGATAAATTCAGGTTTCTTTCGTTCGAAACGGTGGATTTCTGTGAAATCACGATAAAACTGCTGTTTTAAACTTGCAAAAACATAGAAAAACGCTGTTTTGAACTATTCAAACTGACAAATTCATGTTTCTTTCGTGTGAAACTACGATTTATGAGAAATGACGATAAAATTGCTGTTTTAAACTTGCAAAAACATAGATAAACGCTGTTTTTAACTATTCAAGCTGATAAATTCATGTTTCTTTCGTGCGAAACGGCGATTTATGAGAAATGACGATAAAATTGCTGTTTTAAACTTGCAAAAACATAGAAAAACGCTGTTTTTAACTATTCAAACTGATAAATTCTGGTTTCTTTCATTCGAAACTGTGGATTTTTGTGAAATCACGATAAAACTGCTGTTTTAAACTTGCAAAAACATAAAAAAACGCTGTTTTGAACTATTAAAACTGACAAATTCATGTTTCTTTCTTGTGAAACGGAGATTTATGAGAAATGACGATAAAATTGCTGTTTTAAAATTGCAAAAACATAGAAAAACGCTGTTTTGAACTATTCAAACTAACAAATACATGTTTCTTTCGTGTGAAACGGCGATTTATGAGAAATGACGATAAAATTGCTGTTTTAAACTTGCAAAAACATAGAAAAACGCTGTTTTCAACTATTCAAACTGACAAATTCATGTTTCTTTCGTGTGAAACGGCGATTTATGAGAAATGACGATAAAATTGCTGTTTTAAACTTGCAAAAACATAGAAAAACGCTGTTTTGAACTATTCAAACTGACAAATTCATGTTTCTTTCGTGTGAAACGGCGATTTATGAGAACTGACGATAAAATTGCTGTTTTAAACTTGCAAAAACATAGAAAAACGCTGTTTTTAACTATTCAAACTGATAAATTCAGGTTTCTTTCGTTCGAAACGGTGGATTTTAGTGAAATCCCGATAAAACTGCTGTTTTAAACTTGCAAAAACATAGAAAAACGCTGTTTTGAACTATTCAAACTGACAAATTCATGTTTCTTTCGTATGAAACGGCGATTTATGAGAAATGACGATAAAATTGCTGTTTTAAACTTGCGAAACCTTGATAAACGCTGTTTTTAACTATTCAAGCTGATAAATTCATGTTTCTTTCGTGCGAAACGGCGATTTATGAGAAATGATGATAAAATTGCTGTTTTAAACTTGCAAAAACATAGCAAAACGCTGTTTTTAACTATTCAAACTGATAAATTCAGGTTTCTTTCGTTCGAAACGGTGGATTTTTGTGAAATCACGATAAAACTGCTGTTTTAAACTTGCAAAAACATAAAAAAACGCTGTTTTGAACTATTCAAACTGACAAATTCATGTTTCTTTCTTGTGAAACGGAGATTTATGAGAAATGACGATAAAATTGCTGTTTTAAAATTGCAAAAACATAGAAAAACGCTGTTTTGAACTATTCAAACTAACAAATACATGTTTCTTTCGTGTGAAACGGCGATTTATGAGAAATGACGATAAAATTGCTGTTTTAAACTTGCAAAAACATAGAAAAACGCTGTTTTGAACTATTCAAACTGACAAATTCATGTTTCTTTCGTGTGAAACGGCGATTTATGAGAACTGACGATAAAATTGCTGTTTTAAACTTGCAAAAACATAGAAAAACGCTGTTTTTAACTATTCAAACTGATAAATTCAGGTTTCTTTCGTTCGAAACGGTGGATTTTAGTGAAATCCCGATAAAACTGCTGTTTTAAACTTGCAAAAACATAGAAAAACGCTGTTTTGAACTATTCAAACTGACAAATTCATGTTTCTTTCGTATGAAACGGCGATTTATGAGAAATGACGATAAAATTGCTGTTTTAAACTTGCGAAACCTTGATAAACGCTGTTTTTAACTATTCAAGCTGATAAATTCATGTTTCTTTCGTGCGAAACGGCGATTTATGAGAAATGATGATAAAATTGCTGTTTTAAACTTGCAAAAACATAGCAAAACGCTGTTTTTAACTATTCAAACTGATAAATTCAGGTTTCTTTCGTTCGAAACGGTGGATTTTTGTGAAATCACGATAAAACTGCTGTTTTAAACTTGCAAAAACATAAAAAAACGCTGTTTTGAACTATTCAAACTGACAAATTCATGTTTCTTTCGTGTGAAACGGCGATTTATGAGAAATGACGATAAAATTGCTGTTTTAAACTTGCAAAAACATAGAAAAACGCTGTATTCAACTATTCAAACTGATAAATTCATGTTTCTTTCGTGCGAAACGGCGATTTATGAGAAATGACAATAAAATTGCTGTTTTAAACTTGCAAAAACATAGAAAAATGCTGTTTTGAACTATTCAAACTGACAAATTCATGTTTCTTTCGTGTGAAACGGCGATTTATGAGAAATGACGATAAAATTGCTGTTTTAAACTTGCAAAAACATAGAAAAACGCTGTTTTCAACTATTCAAACTGATAAATTCATGTTTCTTTGGTGTGAAACGGCGATTTATGAGAAATGACGATAAAATTGCTGTTTTAAACTTGCAAAAACATAGAAAAACGCTGTTTTTAACTACTCAAACTGATAAATTCAGGTTTCTTTCGTTCGAAACGGTGGATTTTTGTGAAATCACGATAAAACTGCTGTTTTAAACTTGCAAAAACATAGAAAAACGCTGTTTTCAACTATTCAAACTGATAAATTCATGTTTCTTTCGTGCGAAATGGCGATTTATGAGAAATAACGATAAAATTGCTGTTTTAAACTTGCAAAAACATAGAAAAACGCAGTTTTGAACTATTCAAACTGACAAATTCATGTTTCTTTCGTGTGAAACGGCGATTTATGAGAAATGACGATAAAATTGCTGTTTTAAACTTGCAAAAACATAGAAAAACGCTGTTTTAAACTATTCAAACTGACAAATTCATGTTACTTTCGTGTGAAACGGCGATTTATGAGAAATGACGATAAAATTGCTGTTTTAAACTTGCAAAAACATAGAAAAACGCTGTTTTTAACTATTCAAACTGATAAATTCAGGTTTCTTTCGTTCGAAACGGTGGATTTTTGTGAAATCACTATAAAACTGCTGTTTTAAACTTGCAAAAACATAGAAAAACGCTGTTTTGAACTATTCAAACTGACAAATTCATGTTTCCTTCGTGTGAAACGGCGATTTATGAGAAATGACGATAAAATTGCTGTTCTAAACTGGCAAAAACATAAAAAAACGCTGTTTTCAACTATTCAAACTGATAAATTCATGTTTCTTTCGTGCGAAACGGCGATTTATGAGAAATGACGATAAAATTGCTGTTTTAAACTTGCAAAAACATAGAAAAACGCTGTTTTAAACTATTCAAACTGACAAAATCATGTTTCTTTCGTGTGAAACGGCGATTTATGAGAAATGACGATAAAATTGCTGTTTTAAACTTGCAAAAACATAGAAAAACGCTGTTTTCAACTATTCAAACTGATAAATTCAGGTTTCTTTCGTTCGAAACGGTGGATTTCTGTGAAATCACGATAAAACTGCTGTTTTAAACTTGCAAAAACATAGAAAAACGCTGTTTTGAACTATTCAAACTGACAAATTCATGTTTCTTTCGTGTGAAACGGCGATTTATGAGAAATGACGATAAAATTGCTGTTTTAAACATGCAAAAACATAGAAAAACGCTGTTTTGAACTATTCAAACTGACAAATTCATGTTTCTTTCGTGTGAAACGGCGATTTATGAGAAATGACGATAAAATTGCTGTTTTAAACTTGCAAAAACATAGAAAAACGCTGTTTTCAACTATTCAAACTGATAAATTCATGTTTCTTTCGTGCGAAACGGCGGTTTATAAGAAATGACGATAAAATTGCTGTTTTAAACTTGCAAAAACATAGAAACACGCTGTTTTGAACTATTCAAACTGACAAATTCATGTTTCTTTCGTGTGAAACGGCGATTTATGAGAAATGACGATAAAATTGCTGTTTTAAACATGCAAAAACATAGAAAAACGCTGCTTTGAACTATTCAAACTGACAAATTCATGTTTCTTTCGTGTGAAACGGCGATTTATGAGAAATGACGATAAAATTGCTGTTTTAAACTTGCAAAAACATAGAAAAACGCTGTTTTGAACTATTCAAACTGACAAATTCATGTTTCTTTCGTGTGAAACGGCGATTTATGAGAACTGACGATAAAATTGCTGTTTTAAACTTGCAAAAACATAGAAAAACGCTGTTTTTAACTATTCAAACTGATAAATTCAGGTTTCTTTCGTTCGAAACGGTGGATTTTAGTGAAATCCCGATAAAACTGCTGTTTTAAACTTGCAAAAACATAGAAAAACGCTGTTTTGAACTATTCAAACTGACAAATTCATGTTTCTTTCGTGTGAAACGGCGATTTATGAGAAATGACGATAAAATTGCTGTTTTAAACTTGCGAAACCTTGATAAACGCTGTTTTTAACTATTCAAGCTGATAAATTCATGTTTCTTTCGTGCGAAACGGCGATTTATGAGAAATGATGATAAAATTGCTGTTTTAAACTTGCAAAAACATAGCAAAACGCTGTTTTTAACTATTCAAATTGATAAATTCAGGTTTCTTTCGTTCGAAACGGTGGATTTTTGTGAAATCACGATAAAACTGCTGTTTTAAACTTGCAAAAACATAAAAAAACGCTGTTTTGAACTATTCAAACTGACAAATTCATGTTTCTTTCGTGTGAAACGGCGATTTATGAGAAATGACGATAAAATTGCTGTTTTAAACTTGCAAAAACATAGAAAAACGCTGTATTCAACTATTCAAACTGATAAATTCATGTTTCTTTCGTGTGAAACGGCGATTTATGAGAAATGACGATAAAATTGCTGTTTTAAACTTGCAAAAACATAGAAAAATGCTGTTTTGAACTATTCAAACTGACAAATTCATGTTTCTTTCGTGTGAAACGGCGATTTATGAGAAATGACGATAAAATTGCTGTTTTAAACTTGCAAAAACATAGAAAAACGCTGTTTTCAACTATTCAAACTGATAAATTCATGTTTCTTTGGTGTGAAACGGCGATTTATGAGAAATGACGATAAAATTGCTGTTTTAAACTTGCAAAAACATAGAAAAACGCTGTTTTTAACTACTCAAACTGATAAATTCAGGTTTCTTTCGTTCGAAACGGTGGATTTTTGTGAAATCACGATAAAACTGCTGTTTTAAACTTGCAAAAACATAGAAAAACGCTGTTTTCAACTATTCAAACTGATAAATTCATGTTTTTTTCGTGCGAAATGGCGATTTATGAGAAATAACGATAAAATTGCTGTTTTAAACTTGCAAAAACATAGAAAAACGCAGTTTTGAACTATTCAAACTGACAAATTCATGTTTCTTTCGTGTGAAACGGCGATTTATGAGAAATGACGATAAAATTGCTGTTTTAAACTTGCAAAAACATAGAAAAACGCTGTTTTAAACTATTCAAACTGACAAATTCATGTTTCTTTCGTGTGAAACGGCGATTTATGAGAAATGACGATAAAATTGCTGTTTTAAACTTGCAAAAACATAGAAAAACGCTGTTTTTAACTATTCAAACTGATAAATTCAGGTTTCTTTCGTTCGAAACGGTGGATTTTTGTGAAATCACTATAAAACTGCTGTTTTAAACTTGCAAAAACATAGAAAAACGCTGTTTTGAACTATTCAAACTGACAAATTCATGTTTCCTTCGTGTGAAACGGCGATTTATGAGAAATGACGATAAAATTGCTGTTTTAAACTGGCAAAAACATAAAAAAACGCTGTTTTCAACTATTCAAACTGATAAATTCATGTTTCTTTCGTGCGAAACGGCGATTTATGAGAAATGACGATAAAATTGCTGTTTTAAACTTGCAAAAACATAGAAAAACGCTGTTTTAAACTATTCAAACTGACAAAATCATGTTTCTTTCGTGTGAAACGGCGATTTATGAGAAATGACGATAAAATTGCTGTTTTAAACTTGCAAAAACATAGAAAAACGCTGTTTTCAACTATTCAAACTGATAAATTCAGGTTTCTTTCGTTCGAAACGGTGGATTTCTGTGAAATCACGATAAAACTGCTGTTTTAAACTTGCAAAAACATAGAAAAACGCTGTTTTGAACTATTCAAACTGACAAATTCATGTTTCTTTCGTGTGAAACGGCGATTTATGAGAAATGACGATAAAATTGCTGTTTTAAACATGCAAAAACATAGAAAAACGCTGTTTTGAACTATTCAAACTGACAAATTCATGTTTTTTTCGTGTGAAACGGGGATTTATGAGAAATGACGATAAAATTGCTGTTTTAAACTTGCAAAAACATAGAAAAACGCTGTTTTCAACTATTCAAACTGATAAATTCATGTTTCTTTCGTGCGAAACGGCGGTTTATAAGAAATGACGATAAAATTGCTGTTTTAAACTTGCAAAAACATAGAAACACGCTGTTTTGAACTATTCAAACTGACAAATTCATGTTTCTTTCGTGTGAAACGGCGATTTATGAGAAATGACGATAAAATTGCTGTTTTAAACATGCAAAAACATAGAAAAACGCTGCTTTGAACTATTCAAACTGACAAATTCATGTTTCTTTCGTGTGAAACGGCGATTTATGAGAAATGACGATAAAATTGCTGTTTTAAACTTGCAAAAACATAGAAAAACGCTGTTTTCAACTATTCAAACTGACAAATTCATGTTTCTTTCGTGTGAAACGGCGATTTATGAGAAATGACCATAAAATTGCTGTTTTAAACTTGCAAAAACATAGAAAAACGCTGTTTTCAACTATTCAAACTGATAAATTCATGTTTCTTTCGTGTGAAACGGCGATTTATGAGAAATGACGATAAAATTGCTGTTTTAAACTTGCAAAAACATAGAAAAACGCTGTTTTTAACTATTCAAACTGATAAATTCAGGTTTCTTTCGTTCGAAACGGTGGATTTTTGTGAAATCACGATAAAACTGCTGTTTTAAACTTGCAAAAACATAGAAAAACGCTGTTTTCAACTATTCAAACTGATAAATTCATGTTTCTTTTGTGCGAAACGGCGATTTATGAGAAATAACGATAAAATTGCTGTTTTAAACTTGCAAAAACATAGAAAAACGCAGTTTTGAACTATTCAAACTGACAAATTCATGTTTCTTTCGTGTGAAACGGCGATTTATGAGAAATGACGATAAAATTGCTGTTTTAAACTTGCAAAAACATAGAAAAACGCTGTTTTAAACTATTCAAACTGACAAATTCATGTTTCTTTCGTGTGAAACGGCGATTTATGAGAAATGACGATAAAATTGCTGTTTTAAACTTGCAAAAACATAGAAAAACGCTGTTTTTAACTATTCAAACTGATAAATTCAGGTTTCTTTCGTTCGAAACGGTGGATTTTTGTGAAATCACTATAAAACTGCTGTTTTAAACTTGCAAAAACATAGAAAAACGCTGTTTTGAACTATTCAAACTGACAAATTCATGTTTCCTTCGTGTGAAACGGCGATTTATGAGAAATGACGATAAAATTGCTGTTTTAAACTGGCAAAAACATAGAAAAACGCTGTTTTCAACTATTCAAACTGATAAATTCATGTTTCTTTCGTGCGAAACGGCGATTTATGAGAAACGACGATAAATTTGCTGTTTTAAACTTGCAAAAACATAGAAAAACGCTGTTTTAAACTATTCAAACTGACAAAATCATGTTTCTTTCGTGTGAAACGGCGATTTATGAGAAATGACGATAAAATTGCTGTTTTAAACTTGCAAAAACATAGAAAAACGCTGTTTTCAACTATTCAAACTGATAAATTCAGGTTTCTTTCGTTCGAAACGGTGGATTTCTGTGAAATCACGATAAAACTGCTGTTTTAAACTTGCAAAAACATAGAAAAACGCTGTTTTGAACTATTCAAACTGACAAATTCATGTTTCTTTCGTGTGAAACGGCGATTTATGAGAAATGACGATAAAATTGCTGTTTTAAACATGCAAAAACATAGAAAAACGCTGTTTTGAACTATTCAAAATGACAAATTCATGTTTCTTTCGTGTGAAACGGCGATTTATGAGAAATGACGATAAAATTGCTGTTTTAAACTTGCAAAAACATAGAAAAACGCTGTTTTGAACTATTCAAACTGACAAATTCATGTTTCTTTCGTGTGAAACGGCGATTTATGAGAAATGACGATAAAATTGCTGTTTTAAACTTGCAAAAACATAGAAAAACGCTGTTTTCAACTATTCAAACTGATAAATTCAGGTTTCTTTCGTTCGAAACGGTGGATATTTGTGAAATCACGATTAAACTGCTGTTTTAAACTTGCAAAAACATGGAAAAACGCTGTTTTGAACTATTCAAACTGACAAATTCATGTTTCTTTCGTGTGAAACGGCGATTTATGAGAAATGACGATAAAATTGATGTTTTAAACTTGCAAAAACAGAAAAACGCTGTTTTGAACTATTCAAACTGACAAATTCATCTTTCTTTCGTGTGATACGCCGATTTATGAGAAATGACGATAAAATTGCTGTTTTAAACTTGCAAAAACAGAAAAACGCTGTTTTTAATTATTCAAACTGATAAATTCAGGTTTCTTTCGTTAGAAACGGTGGATTTTTGTGAAATCACGATAAAACTGCTGTTTTAAACTTGCAAAAACATAGAAAAACGCTGTTTTGAACTATTCAAACTGACAAATTCATGTTTCTTTCGTGTGAAACGGCGATTTATGAGAAATGACGATAAAATTGCTGTTTTAAACTTGCAAAAACATAGAAAAACGCTGTTTTGAACTATTCAAACTGACAAATTCATGTTTCTTTCGTGTGAAACGGCGATTTATGAGAAATGACGATAAAATTGCTGTTTTAAACTTGCAAAAACATAGAAAAACGCTGTTTTCAACTATTCAAACTGATAAATTCAGGTTTCTTTCGTTCGAAACGGTGGATTTTTGTGAAATCACGATAAAACTGCTGTTTTAACCTTGCAAAAACATAGAAAAACGCTGTTTTGAACTATTCAAACTGACAAATTCATGTTTCTTTCGTGTGAAACGGCGATTTATGAGAAATGACGATAAAATTGATGTTTTAAACTTGCAAAAACAGAAAAACGCTGTTTTGAACTATTCAAACTGACAAATTCATGTTTCTTTGGTGTAAAACGCCGATTTATGAGAAATGACGATAAAATTGCTGTTTTAAACTTGCAAAAACAGAAAAACGCTGTTTTTAACTATTCAAACTGATAAATTCAGGTTTCTTTCGTTCGAAACGGTGGATTTTTGTGGAATCACGATAAAACTGCTGTTTTAAACTTGCTAAAACATAAAAAAAACGCTGTTTTGAACTATTCAAACTGACAAATTCATGTTTCCTTTGTGTGAAACGGCGATTTATGAGAAATGACGATAAAATTGCTGTTTTAAACTTGCAAAAACATAGAAAAACGCTGTTTTCAACTATTCAAACTGATAAATTCAGGTTTCTTTCGTTCGAAACGGTGGATTTTTGTAAAATCACGATAAAACTGCTGTTTTAAACTTGCAAAAACATAGAAAAACGCTGTTTTGAACTATTCAAACTGACAAATTCATGTTTCTTTCGTGTGAAACGGCGATTTATGAGAAATGACGATAAAATTGATGTTTTAAACTTGCAAAAACATAGAAAAACGCTGTTTTGAACTATTCAAACTGACAAATTCATGTTTCTTTCGTGTGAAACGCCGATTTATGAGAAATGACGATAAAATTGCTGTTTTAAACTTGCAAAAACATAGAAAAACGCTGTTTTTAACTATTCAAACTGATAAATTCAGGTTTCTTTCGTTAGAAACGGTGGATTTTTGTGAAATCACGATAAAACTGCTGTTTTAAACTTGCAAAAACATAGAAAAACGCTGTTTTGAACTATTCAAACTGACAAATTCATGTTTCTTTCGTGTGAAACGGCGATTTATGAGAAATGACGATAAAATTGCTGTTTTAAACTTGCAAAAACATAGAAAAACGCTGTTTTGAATTATTTAAACTGACAAATTCATGTTTCTTTCGTGTGAAACGGCGATTTATGAGAAATGACGATAAAATTGCTGTTTTAAACTTGCAAAAACATAGAAAAACGCTGTTTTCAACTATTCAAACTGATAAATTCAGGTTTCTTTCGTTCGAAACGGTGGATTTCTGTGAAATCACGATAAAACTGCTGTTTTAAACTTGCAAAAACATAGAAAAACGCTGTTTTGAACTATTCAAACTGACAAATTCATGTTTCTTTCGTGTGAAACGGCGATTTATGAGAAATGAAGATAAAATTGCTGTTTTAAACATGCAAAAACATAGAAAAACGCTGTTTTGAACTATTCAAACTGACAAATTCATGTTTCTTTCGTGTGAAACGGCGATTTATGAGAAATGACGATAAAATTGCTGTTTTAAACTTGCAAAAACATAGAAAAACGCTGTTTTGAACTATTCAAATTGACAAATTCATGTTTCTTTCGTGTGAAACGGCGATTTATGAGAAATGACGATAAAATTGCTGTTTTAAACTTGCAAAAACATAGAAAAACGCTGTTTTCAACTATTCAAACTGATAAATTCAGGTTTCTTTCGTTCGAAACGGTGGATTTTTGTGAAATCACGATAAAACTGCTGTTTCAAACTTGCAAAAACATGGAAAAACGCTGTTTTGAACTATTCAAACTGACAAATTCATGTTTCTTTCGTGTGAAACGACGATTTATGAGAAATGACGATAAAATTGATGTTTTAAACTTGCAAAAACAGAAAAACGCTGTTTTGAACTATTCAAACTGACAAATTCATCTTTCTTTCGTGTGATACGCCGATTTATGAGAAATGACGATAAAATTGCTGTTTTAAACTTGCAAAAACAGAAAAACGCTGTTTTTAATTATTCAAACTGATAAATTCAGGTTTCTTTCGTTAGAAACGGTGGATTTTTGTGAAATCACGATAAAACTGCTGTTTTAAACTTGCAAAAACATAGAAAAACGCTGTTTTGAACTATTTAAACTGACAAATTCATATTTCTTTCGTGTGAAACGGCGATTTATGAGAAATGACGATAAAATTGCTGTTTTAAACTTGCAAAAACATAGAAAAACGCTGTTTTGAACTATTCAAACTGACAAATTCATGTTTCTTTCGTGTGAAACGGCGATTTATGAGAAATGACGATAAAATTGCTGTTTTAAACTTGCAAAAACATAGAAAAACGCTGTTTTCAACTATTCAAACTGATAAATTCAGGTTTCTTTCGTTCGAAACGGTGGATTTTTGTGAAATCACGATAAAATTGCTGTTTTAAACTTGCAAAAACATAGAAAAACGCTGTTTTGAACTATTCAAACTGACAAATTCATGTTTCTTTCGTGTGAAACGGCGATTTATGAGAAATGACGATAAAATTGATGTTTTAAACTTGCAAAAACAGAAAAACGCTGTTTTGAACTATTCAAACTGACAAATTCATGTTTCTTTCGTGTAAAACGCCGATTTATGAGAAATGACGATAAAATTGCTGTTTTAAACTTGCAAAAACAGAAAAACGCTGTTTTTAACTATTCAAACTGATAAATTCAGGTTTCTTTCGTTCGAAACGGTGGATTTTTGTGGAATCACGATAAAACTGCTGTTTTAAACTTGCTAAAACATAAAAAAAACGCTGTTTTGAACTATTCAAACTGACAAATTCATGTTTCCTTTGTGTGAAACGGCGATTTATGAGAAATGACGATAAAATTGCTGTTTTAAACTTGCAAAAACATAGAAAAACGCTGTTTTTAACTATTCAAACTGATAAATTCAGGTTTCTTTTGTTAGAAACGGTGGATTTTTGTGAAATCACGATAAAACTGCTGTTTTAAACTTGCAAAAACATAGAAAAACGCTGTTTTGAACTATTCAAACTGACAAATTCATGTTTCTTTCGTGTGAAACGGCGATTTATGAGAAATGACGATAAAATTGCTGTTTTAAACTTGCAAAAAACATAGAAAAACGCTGTTTTGAATTATTTAAACTGACAAATTCATGTTTCTTTCGTGTGAAACGGCGATTTATGAGAAATGACGATAAAATTGCTGTTTTAAACTTGCAAAAACAGAAAAAACGCTGTTTTTAACTATTCAAACTGATAAATTCAGGTTTCTTTCGTTCGAAACGGTGAAATTTTTGTGGAATCACGATAAAACTGCTGTTTTAAACTTGCTAAAACATAAAAAAACGCTGTTTTGAACTATTCAAACTGACAAATTCATGTTTCCTTTGTGTGAAACGGCGATTTATGAGAAATGACGATAAAATTGCTGTTTTAAACTTGCAAAAACATAGAAAAACGCTGTTTTCAACTATTCAAACTGATAAATTCAGGTTTCTTTCGTTCGAAACGGTGGATTTTTGTAAAATCACGATAAAACTGCTGTTTTAAACTTGCAAAAACATAGAAAAACGCTGTTTTGAACTATTCAAACTGACAAATTCATGTTTCTTTCGTGTGAAACGGCGATTTATGAGAAATGACGATAAAATTGATGTTTTAAACTTGCAAAAACATAGAAAAACGCTGTTTTGAACTATTCAAACTGACAAATTCATGTTTCTTTCGTGTGAAACGCCGATTTATGAGATATGACGATAAAATTGCTGTTTTAAAACTTGCAAAAACATAGAAAAACGCTGTTTTTAACTATTCAAACTGATAAATTCGGGTTTCTTTCGTTAGAAACGGTGGATTTTTGTGAAATCACGATAAAACTGCTGTTTTAAACTTGCAAAAACATAGAAAAACGCTGTTTTGAACTATTCAAACTGATAAATTCATGTATCTTTCGTGCGAAACGGCGGTTTATGAGAAATGACGATAAAATTGCTGTTTTAAACTTGCAAAAACATAGAAAAACGCTGTTTTGAACTATTTAAACTGACAAATTCATGTTTCTTTCGTGTACAACGCCGATTTATGAGAAATGACGATAAAATTGCTGTTTTAAACTTGCAAAAACATAGAAAAACGCTGTTTTTAACTATTCAAACTGATAAATTCAGGTTTCTTTCGTTAGAAACGGTGGATTTTTGTGAAATCACGATAAAACTGCTGTTTTAAACTTGCAAAAACATAGAAAAACGCTGTTTTGAACTATTCAAACTGACAAATTCATGTTTCTTACGTGTGAAACGGCGATTTATGAGAAATGACGATAAAATTGCTGTTTTAAACTTGCAAAAACATAGAAAAACGCTGTTTTGAATTATTTAAACTGACAAATTCATGTTTCTTTCGTGTGAAACGGCGATTTATGAGAAATGACGATAAAATTGCTGTTTTAAAACTTGCAAAAACAGAAAAACGCTGTTTTTAACTATTCAAACTGATAAATCAGGTTTCTTTCGTTCGAAACGGTGAAATTTTTGTGGAATCACGATAAAACTGCTGTTTTAAACTTGCTAAAACATAAAAAAAACGCTGTTTTGAACTATTCAAACTGACAAATTCATGTTTCCTTTGTGTGAAACGGCGATTTATGAGAAATGACGATAAAATTGCTGTTTTAAACTTGCAAAAACATAGAAAAACGCTCTTTTCAACTATTCAAAGTGATAAATTCATGTTTCTTTCGTGCGAAACGGCGATTTATGAGTAATGACTATAAAATTGCTGTTTTAAACTTGCAAAAACATAGAAAAACGCTGTTTTGAACTATTCAAACTGACAAATTCATGTTTCTTTCGTGTGAAACGGCGATTTATGAGAAATGACGATAAAATTGATGTTTTAAACTTGCAAAAACATAGAAAAACGCTGTTTTGAACTATTCAAACTGACAAATTCATGTTTCTTTCGTGTGAAACGCCGATTTATGAGATATGACGATAAAATTGCTGTTTTAAACTTGCAAAAACATAGAAAAACGCTGTTTTTAACTATTCAAACTGATAAATTCGGGTTTCTTTCGTTAGAAACGGTGGATTTTTGTGAAATCACGATAAAACTGCTGTTTTAAACTTGCAAAAACATAGAAAAACGCTGTTTTGAACTATTCAAACTGATAAATTCATGTATCTTTCGTGCGAAACGGCGGTTTATGAGAAATGACGATAAAATTGCTGTTTTAAACTTGCAAAAACATAGAAAAACGCTGTTTTGAACTATTTAAACTGACAAATTCATGTTTCTTTCGTGTAAACGCCGATTTATGAGAAATGACGATAAAATTGCTGTTTTAAAACTTGCAAAAACATAGAAAAACGCTGTTTTTAACTATTCAAACTGATAAATTCAGGTTTCTTTCGTTAGAAACGGTGGATTTTTGTGAAATCACGATAAAACTGCTGTTTTAAACTTGCAAAAAACATAGAAAAACGCTGTTTTGAACTATTCAAACTGACAAATTCATGTTTCTTTCGTGTGAAACGGCGATTTATGAGAAATGACGATAAAATTGCTGTTTTAAACTTGCAAAAACATAGAAAAACGCTGTTTTGAATTATTTAAACTGACAAATTCATGTTTCTTTCGTGTGAAACGGCGATTTATGAGAAATGACGATAAAATTGCTGTTTTAAACTTGCAAAAACATAGAAAAACGCTGTTTTTAACTATTCAAACTGATAAATTCAGGTTTCTTTCGTTCGAAACGGTGGATTTTTGTGAAATCCCGATAAAACTGCTGTTTTAAACTTGCAAAAACATAGAAAAACGCTGTTTTAAACTATTCAAACTGACAAATTCATGTTTCTTTCGTGTGAAACGGCGATTTATGAGAAATGACAATAAAATTGCTGTTTTAAACTTGCAAAAGCAAAAACATAGAAAAACGCTGTTTTCAACTATTCAAAGTGATAAATTCATGTTTCTTTCGTGCGAAACGGCGATTTATGAGTAATGACTATAAAATTGCTGTTTTAAACTTGCAAAAACATAGAAAAACGCTGTTTTGAACTATTCAAACTGACAAAATCATGTTTCATTCGTGTGAAACGGCGATTTATAAGAAATGATGATAAAATTGCTGTTTTAAACTTGCAAAAACATAGAAAAACGCTGTTTTGAACTATTCAAACTGACAAATTCATGTTTCTTTCGTGTGAACCGGCGATTTATGAGAAATGACGATAAAATTGCTGTTTTAAACTTGCAAAAACATAGAAAAACGCTGTTTTGAACTATTCAAACTGACAAATTCATGTTTCTTTCGTGTGAAACGGCGATTTATGAGAAATGACGATAAAATTGCTGTTTTAAACTTGCAAAAACATAGAAAAACGCTGTTTTAACTATTCAAACTGATAAATTCAGGTTTCTTTCGTTCGAAACGGTGGATTTTTGTGAAATCACGATAAAACTGCTGTTTTAAACTTGCAAAAACATAGAAAAACGCTGTTTTTAACTATTCAAACTGATAAATTCATGTTTCTTTGTGTGAAACGGCGATTTATGAGAAATAACAATAAAATTGCTGTTTTAAACTTGCAAAAACATAGAAAAACGCTGTTTTCAACTATTCAAAGTGATAAATTCATGTTTCATTCGTGCGAAACGGCGATTTATGAGAAATGACGATAAAATTGCTGTTTTAAACTTGCAAAAACATAGAAAAACGCTGTTTTGAACTATTTAAACTGACAAATTCACGTTTCTTTCGTGTGAAACGGCGATTTATGAGAAATGACGATAAAATTGCTGTTTTAAACTTGCAAAAACATAGTAAAACGCTGTTTTTAACTATTCAAACTGATAAATTCAGGTTTCTTTCGTTCGCAACGGTGGATTTTTGTGAAATCCCGATAAAACTGCTGTTTTAAACTTGCAAAAACATAGAAAAACGCTGTTTTGAACTATTCAAACTGACAAATTCATGTTTCTTTTGTGTGAAACGGCGATTTATGAGAAATGACAATAAAATTGCTGTTTTAAACTTGCAAAAACATAGAAAAACGCTGTTTTCAACTATTCAAAGTGATAAATTCATGTTTCTTTTGTGCGAAACGGCGATTTATGAGAAATGACGATAAAATTGCTGTTTTAAACTTGCAAAAACATAGAAAAACGCTGTTTTTAACTATTTAAACTGATAAATTCAGGTTTCTTTCGTTCGAAACGGTGGATTTTTGTGAAATCCTGATAAAACTGCTGTTTTAAACTTGCAAAAACATAGAAAAACGCTGTTTTGAACTATTCAAACTGACAAATTCATGTTTCTTTCGTGTGAAACGGCGATTTATGAGAAATGACAATAAAATTGCTGTTTTAAACTTGCAAAAACATAGAAAAACGCTGTTTTCAACTATTCAAAGTGATAAATTCATGTTCTTTCGTGCGAAACGGCGATTTATGAGAAACGACTATAAAATTGCTGTTTTAAACTTGCAAAAACATAGAAAAACGCTGTTTTGAACTATTCAAACTGACAAAATCATGTTTCTTTCGTGTGAAACGGCGATTTATGAGAAATGATGATAAAATTGCTGTTTTAAACTTGCAAAAACATAGAAAAACGCTGTTTTGAACTATTCAAACTGACAAATTCATGTTTCTTTCGTGTGAAACGGCGATTTATGAAAAATGACGATAAAATTGCTGTTTTAAACTTGCAAAAACATAGAAAAACGCTGTTTTTAACTTTTCAAACTGATAAATTCAGGTTTCTTTCGTTCGAAACGGTGGATTTTTGTGAAATCACGATAAAACTGCTGTTTTAAACTTGCAAAAACATAGAAAAACGCTGTTTTGAACTATTCAAACTGACAAATTTATGTTTCTTTCGTGTCAAACGGCGATTTATGAGAAATGACTATAAAATTGCTGTTTTAAACTTGCAAAAACATAGAAAAACGCTGTTTTGAACTATTCAAACTGACAAATTCATGTTTCTTTCGTGTGAAACGGCGATTTATGAGAAATGACGATAAAATTGCTGTTTTAAACTTGCAAAAACATAGAAAAACGCTGTTTTGAACTATTCAAACTGACAAATTTATGTTTCTTTCGTGTGAAACGGCGATTTATGACGATAAAATTGCTGTTTTAAACTTGCATAAACATAGAAAAACGCTGTTTTTAACTATTCAAACTGATAAATTCAGGTTTCTTTCGTTCGAAACGGTGGATTTTTGTGAAATCCCGATAAAACTGCTGTTTTAAACTTGCAAAAACATAGAAAAACGCTGTTTTGAACTATTCAAACTGACAAATTCATGTTTCTTTCGTGTGAAACGGCGATTTATGAGAAATGACAATAAAATTGCTGTTTTAAACTTGCAAAAACATAGAAAAACGCTGTTTTCAACTATTCAAAGTGATAAATTCATGTTTCTTTCGTGCGAAACGGCGATTTATGAGAAACGACTATAAAATTGCTGTTTTAAACTTGCAAAAACATAGAAAAACGCTGTTTTGAACTATTCAAACTGACAAAATCATGTTTCTTCGTGTGAAACGGCGATTTATGAGAAATGATGATAAAATTGCTGTTTTAAACTTGCAAAAACATAGAAAAACGCTGTTTTGAACTATTCAAACTGACAAATTCATGTTCTTTCGTGTGAAACGGCGATTTATGAGAAATGACGATAAAATTGCTGTTTTAAACTTGCAAAAACATAGAAAAACGCTGTTTTTAACTATTCAAACTGATAAATTCAGGTTTCTTTCGTTCGAAACGGTGGATTTTTGTGAAATCACGATAAAACTGCTGTTTTAAACTTGCAAAAACATAGAAAAATGCTGTTTTGAACTATTCAAACTGACAAATTCATGTTTCTTTCGTGTCAAACGGCGATTTATGAGAAATGACGATAAAATTGCTGTTTTAAACTTGCAAAAACATAGAAAAACGCTGTTTTGAACTATTCAAAACTGACAAATTCATGTTTCTTTCGTGTGAAACGGCGATTTATGAGAAATGACGATAAAATTGCTGTTTTAAACTTGCAAAAACATAGAAAAACGCTGTTTTGAACTATTCAAACTGACAAATTTATGTTTCTTCCGTGTGAAACGGCGATTTATGACGATAAAATTGCTGTTTTAAAATTGCATAAACATAGAAAAACGCTGTTTTTAACTATTCAAACTGATAAATTCAGGTTTCTTTCGTTCGAAACGGTGGATTTTTGTGAAATCCGATAAAACTGCTGTTTTAAACTTGCAAAAACATAGAAAAACGCTGTTTTGAACTATTCAAACTGACAAATTCATGTTTCTTTCGTGTGAAATGGCGATTTATGAGAAATGACAATAAAATTGCTGTTCTAAACTTGCAAAAACATAGAAAAACGCTGTTTTCAACTATTCAAAGTGATAAATTCATGTTTCTTTCGTGCTAAACGGCGATTTATGAGAACCGACTATAAAATTGCTGTTTTAAACTTGCAAAAACATAGAAAAAACGCTGTTTTGAACTATTCAAACTGACAAAATCATGTTTCTTTCGTGTGAAACGGCGATTTATGAGAAATGACAATAAATTTGCTGTTTTAAACTTGCAAAAACATAGAAAAACGCTGTTTTTAACTATTCAAACTGATAAATTCTGGTTTCTTTCGTTCGAAACGGTGGATTTTTGTGAAATCCCGATAAAACTGCTGTTTTAAACTTGCAAAAACATAGAAAAACGCTGTTTTTAACTATTCAAACTGATAAATTCATGTTTCTTTCGTGTGAAACGGCGATTTATGAGAAATGACGATAAAATTGCTGTTTTAAACTTGCAAAAACATAGAAAAACGCTGTTTTGAACTATTCAAACTGACAAATTCATGTTTCTTTCGTGTGAAACGGCGATTTATGAGAAATGACGATAAAATTGCTGTTTTAAACTTGCAAAAACATAGAAAAACGCTGTTTTGAACTATTCAAACTGACAAAATCATGTTTCTTTCGTGTGAAACGGCGATTTATGAGAAATGATGATAAAATTGCTGTTTTAAACTTGCAAAAACATAGAAAAACGCTGTTTTGAACTATTCAAACTGACAAATTCATGTTTCTTTCGTGTGAAACGGCGATTTATGAGAAATGACGATAAATTGCTGTTTTAAACTTGCAAAAACATAGAAAAACGCTGTTTTTAACTATTCAACTGATAAATTCAGGTTTCTTTCGTTCGAAACGGTGGATTTTTGTGAAATCACGATAAAACTGCTGTTTTAAACTTGCAAAAACATAGAAAAATGCTGTTTTGAACTATTCAAACTGACAAATTCATGTTTCTTTCGTGTCAAACGGCGATTTATGAGAAATGACGATAAAATTGCTGTTTTAAACTTGCAAAAACATAGAAAAAACGCTGTTTTGAACTATTCAAACTGACAAATTCATGTTTCTTTCGTGTGAAACGGCGATTTATGAGAAATGACGATAAAATTGCTGTTTTAAACTTGCAAAAACATAGAAAAACGCTGTTTTGAACTATTCAAACTGACAAATTTATGTTTCTTTCGTGTGAAACGGCGATTTATGACGATAAAATTGCTGTTTTAAACTTGCATAAACATAGAAAAACGCTGTTTTTAACTATTCAAACTGATAAATTCAGGTTTCTTTCGTTCGAAACGGTGGATTTTTGTGAAATCCCGATAAAACTGCTGTTTTAAACTTGCAAAAACATAGAAAAACGCTGTTTTGAACTATTCAAACTGACAAATTCATGTTTCTTTCGTGTGAAATGGCGATTTATGAGAAATGACAATAAAATTGCTGTTCTAAACTTGCAAAAACATAGAAAAACGCTGTTTTCAACTATTCAAAGTGATAAATTCATGTTTCTTTCGTGCTAAACGGCGATTTATGAGAACCGACTATAAAATTGCTGTTTTAAACTTGCAAAAACATAGAAAAACGCTGTTTTGAACTATTCAAACTGACAAAATCATGTTTCTTTCGTGTGAAACGGCGATTTATGAGAAATGACAATAAATTTGCTGTTTTAAACTTGCAAAAACATAGAAAAACGCTGTTTTTAACTATTCAAACTGATAAATTCTGGTTTCTTTCGTTCGAAACGGTGGATTTTTGTGAAATCCCGATAAAACTGCTGTTTTAAACTTGCAAAAACATAGAAAAACGCTGTTTTTAACTATTCAAACTGATAAATTCATGTTTCTTTCGTGTGAAACGGCGATTTATGAGAAATGACGATAAAATTGCTGTTTTAAACTTGCAAAAACATAGAAAAACGCTGTTTTGAACTATTCAAACTGACAAATTCATGTTTCTTTCGTGTGAAACGGCGATTTATGAGAAATGACGATAAAATTGCTGTTTTAAACTTGCAAAAACATAGAAAAACGCTGTTTTTAACTATTCAAACTGATAAATTCAGGTTTCTTTCGTTCGAAACGGTGGATTTTTGTGAAATCCCGATAAAACTGCTGTTTTAAACTTGCAAAAACATAGAAAAACGCTGTTTTGAACTATTCAAACTGACAAATTCATGTTTCTTTCGTGTGAAACGGCGATTTATGAGAAATGACGATAAAACTGCTGTTTTAAACTTGCAAAAACATAGAAAAACGCTGTTTTGAACTATTCAAACTGACAAATTCAAGTTTCTTTCGTGTGAAACGGCGATTTATGAGAAATGATGATAAAATTGCTGTTTTAAACTTGCAA
The DNA here is from genome assembly GCA_963942605.1 of Poecilus cupreus. Taxonomy (NCBI): domain Eukaryota; kingdom Metazoa; phylum Arthropoda; class Insecta; order Coleoptera; family Carabidae; genus Poecilus; species Poecilus cupreus. Next base: position 182,831 of record CAWWDY010001556.1, on the reverse strand, counting down.
AAACATAGAAAAACGCTGTTTTGAACTATTCAAACTGACAAATTCATGTTTCTTTCGTGTGAAACGGCGATTTATGAGAAATGACGATAAAATTGCTGTTTTAAACTTGCAAAAACATAGAAAAACGCTGTTTTTAACTATTCAAACTGATAAATTCAGGTTTCATTCGTTCGAAACGGTGGATTTTTGTGAAATCACGATAAAACTGCTGTTTTAAACTTGCAAAAACATAGAAAAACGCTGTTTTGAACTATTCAAACTGACAAATTCATGTTTCTTTCGTGTGAAACGGCGATTTATGAGAAATGACGATAAAATTGCTGTTTTAAACTTGCAAAAACATAGAAAAACGCTGTTTTGAACTATTCAAACTGACAAATTCATGTTTCTTTCGTGTGAAACGGCGATTTATGAGAAATGACGATAAAATTGCTGTTTTAAACTTGCAAAAACATAGAAAAACGCTGTTTTGAACTATTCAAACTGACAAATTTATGTTTCTTTCGTGTGAAACGGCGATTTATGACGATAAAATTGCTGTTTTAAACTTGCATAAACATAGAAAAACGCTGTTTTTAACTATTCAAACTGATAAATTCAGGTTTCTTTCGTTCGAAACGGTGGATTTTTGTGAAATCCCGATAAAACTGCTGTTTTAAACTTGCAAAAACATATAAAAACGCTGTTTTGAACTATTCAAACTGACAAATTCATGTTTCTTTCGTGTGAAATGGCGATTTATGAGAAATGACAATAAAATTGCTGTTCTAAACTTGCAAAAACATAGAAAAACGCTGTTTTCAACTATTCAAAGTGATAAATTCATGTTTCTTTCGTGCGAAACGGCGATTTATGAGAACCGACTATAAAATTGCTGTTTTAAACTTGCAAAAACATAGAAAAACGCTGTTTTGAACTATTCAAACTGACAAAATCATGTTTCTTTCGTGTGAAACGGCGATTTATGAGAAATGACAATAAATTTGCTGTTTTAAACTTGCAAAAACATAGAAAAACGCTGTTTTTAACTATTCAAACTGATAAATTCAGGTTTCTTTCGTTCGAAACGGTGGATTTTTGTGAAATCCCGATAAAACTGCTGTTTTAAACTTGCAAAAACATAGAAAAAACGCTGTTTTTAACTATTCAAACTGATAAATTCATGTTTCTTTCGTGTGAAACGGCGATTTATGAGAAATGACGATAAAATTGCTGTTTTAAACTTGCAAAAACATAGAAAAACGCTGTTTTGAACTATTCAAACTGACAAATTCATGTTTCTTTCGTGTGAAACGGCGATTTATGAGAAATGACGATAAAATTGCTGTTTTAAACTTGCAAAAACATAGAAAAACGCTGTTTTTAACTATTCAAACTGATAAATTCAGGTTTCTTTCGTTCGAAACGGTGGATTTTTGTGAAATCCCGATAAAACTGCTGTTTTAAACTTGCAAAAACATAGAAAAACGCTGTTTTGAACTATTCAAACTGACAAATTCATGTTTCTTTCGTGTGAAACGGCGATTTATGAGAAATGACGATAAAACTGCTGTTTTAAACTTGCAAAAACATAGAAAAACGCTGTTTTGAACTATTCAAACTGACAAATTCAAGTTTCTTTCGTGTGAAACGGCGATTTATGAGTAATGACGATAAAATTGCTGTTTTAAACTTGCAAAAACATAGAAAAAACGCTGTTTTTAACTATTAAAACTGATAAATTCAGGTTTCTTTCGTTCGAAACGGTGGATTTTTGTGAAATCCCGATAAAACTGCTGTTTTAAATTTGCAAAAACATAGAAAAACGCTGTTTTGAACTATTCAAACTGACAAATTCATGTTTTTTTTGTGTGAAACGGCGATTTATGAGAAATGACAATAAAATTGCTGTTTTAAACTTGCAAAAACATAGAAAAACGCTGTTTTCAACTATTCAAAGTGATAAATTCATGTTTCTTTCGTGCGAAACGGCGATTTATGAGAAATGACGATAAAATTGCTGTTTTAAACTTGCAAAAACATAGAAAAACGCTGTTTTGAACTATTTAAACTGACAAATTCATGTTTCTTTCGTGTGAAACGGCGATTTATGAGAAATGACGATAAAATTGCTGTTTTAAACTTGCAAAAACATAGAAAAACGCTGTTTTGAACTATTTAAACTGACAAATTCATGTTTCTTTCGTGTGAAACGGCGATTTATGAGAAACGACTATAAAATTGCTGTTTTAAACTTGCAAAAACATAGAAAAACACTGTTTTGAACTATTCAAACTGACAAAATCATGTTTCTTTCGTGTGAAACGGCGATTTATGAGAAACGACTATAAAATTGCTGTTTTAAACTTGCAAAAACATAGAAAAACGCTGTTTTCAACTATTCAAAGTGATAAATTCATGTTTCTTTCGTGCGAAACGGCGATTTATGAGAAATGACGATAAAATTGCTGTTTTAAACTTGCAAAAACATAGAAAAACGCTGTTTTGAACTATTTAAACTGACAAATTCATGTTTCTTTCGTGTGAAACGGCGATTTATGAGAAATGACGATAAAATTGCTGTTTTAAACTTGCAAAAACATAGAAAAACGCTGTTTTGAAATATTTAAACTGACAAATTCATGTTTCTTTCGTGTGAAACGGCGATTTATGAGAAACGACTATAAAATTGCTGTTTTAAACTTGCAAAAACATAGAAAAACGCTGTTTTGAACTATTTAAACTGACAAATTCATGTTTCTTTCGTGTGAAACGGCGATTTATGAGAAACGACTAAAAAATTGCTGTTTTAAACTTGCAAAAACATAGAAAAACGCTGTTTTCAACTATTCAAAGTGATAAATTCATGTTTCTTTCGTGCGAAACGGCGATTTATGAGAAATGACGATAAAATTGCTGTTTTAAACTTGCAAAAACATAGAAACACGCTGTTTTGAACTATTTAAACTGACAAATTCATGTTTCTTTCGTGTGAAACGGCGATTTATGAGAAACGACTATAAAATTGCTGTTTTAAACTTGCAAAAACATAGAAAAACGCTGTTTTGAACTATTTAAACTGACAAATTCATGTTTCTTTCGTGCGAAACGGCGATTTATGAGAAATGACGATAAAACTGCTGTTTTAAACTTGCAAAAACATAGAAAAACGCTGTTTTTAACTATTCAAACTGATAAATTCATGTTTCTTTCGTGTGAAACGGCGATTTATGAGAAATGACGATAAAATTGCTGTTTTAAACTTGCAAAAACATATAAAAACGCTGTTTTGAACTATTCAAACTGACAAATTCATGTTTCTTTCGTGTGAAACGGCGATTTATGAGAAATGACGATAAAATTGCTGTTTTAAACTTGCAAAAACATAGAAAAACGCTGTTTTTAACTATTCAAACTGATAAATTCAGGTTTCTTTTGTTCGAAACGGTGGATTTTTGTGAAATCCCGATAAAACTGCTGTTTTAAACTTGCAAAAACATAGAAAAACGCTGTTTTGAACTATTCAAACTGACAAATTCATGTTTCTTTCGTGTGAAACGGCGATTTATGAGAAATGACGATAAAACTGCTGTTTTAAACTTGCAAAAACATAGAAAAACGCTGTTTTGAACTATTCAAACTGACAAATTCAAGTTTCTTTCGTGTGAAACGGCGATTTATGAGAAATGATGATAAAGTTGCTGTTTTAAACTTGCAAAAACATAGAAAAACGCTGTTTTGAACTATTCAAACTGACAAATTCATGTTTCTTTCGTGTGAAACGGCGATTTATGAGAAATGACGATAAAATTGCTGTTTTAAACTTGCAAAAACATAGAAAAACGCTGTTTTTAACTATTCAAACTGATAAATTCAGGTTTCATTCGTTCGAAACGGTGGATTTTTGTGAAATCACGATAAAACTGCTGTTTTAAACTTGCAAAAACATAGAAAAACGCTGTTTTGAACTATTCAAACTGACAAATTCATGTTTCTTTCGTGTGAAACGGCGATTTATGAGAAATGACGATAAAATTGCTGTTTTAAACTTGCAAAAACATAGAAAAACGCTGTTTTGAACTATTCAAACTGACAAATTCATGTTTCTTTCGTGTGAAACGGCGATTTATGAGAAATGACGATAAAATTGCTGTTTTAAACTTGCAAAAACATAGAAAAACGCTGTTTTGAACTATTCAAACTGACAAATTTATGTTTCTTTCGTGTGAAACGGCGATTTATGACGATAAAATTGCTGTTTTAAACTTGCATAAACATAGAAAAACGCTGTTTTTAACTATTCAAACTGATAAATTCAGGTTTCTTTCGTTCGAAACGGTGGATTTTTGTGAAATCCCGATAAAACTGCTGTTTTAAACTTGCAAAAACATATAAAAACGCTGTTTTGAACTATTCAAACTGACAAATTCATGTTTCTTTCGTGTGAAATGGCGATTTATGAGAAATGACAATAAAATTGCTGTTCTAAACTTGCAAAAACATAGAAAAACGCTGTTTTCAACTATTCAAAGTGATATATTCATGTTTCTTTCGTGCGAAACGGCGATTTATGAGAACCGACTATAAAATTGCTGTTTTAAACTTGCAAAAACATAGAAAAACGCTGTTTTGAACTATTCAAACTGACAAAATCATGTTTCTTTCGTGTGAAACGGCGATTTATGAGAAATGACAATAAATTTGCTGTTTTAAACTTGCAAAAACATAGAAAAACGCTGTTTTTAACTATTCAAACTGATAAATTCAGGTTTCTTTCGTTCGAAACGGTGGATTTTTGTGAAATCCCGATAAAACTGCTGTTTTAAACTTGCAAAAACATAGAAAAACGCTGTTTTTAACTATTCAAACTGATAAATTCATGTTTCTTTCGTGTGAAACGGCGATTTATGAGAAATGACGATAAAATTGCTGTTTTAAACTTGCAAAAACATAGAAAAACGCTGTTTTGAACTATTCAAACTGACAAATTCATGTTTCTTTCGTGTGAAACGGCGATTTATGAGAAATGACGATAAAATTGCTGTTTTAAACTTGCAAAAACATAGAAAAACGCTGTTTTTAACTATTCAAACTGATAAATTCAGGTTTCTTTCGTTCGAAACGGTAGATTTTTGTGAAATCCCGATAAAACTGCTGTTTTAAACTTGCAAAAACATAGAAAAACGCTGTTTTGAACTATTCAAACTGACAAATTCATGTTTCTTTCGTGTGAAACGGCGATTTATGAGAAATGACGATAAAACTGCTGTTTTAAACTTGCAAAAACATAGAAAAACGCTGTTTTGAACTATTCAAACTGACAAATTCAAGTTTCTTTCGTGTGAAACGGCGATTTATGAGTAATGACGATAAAATTGCTGTTTTAAACTTGCAAAAACATAAAAAAACGCTGTTTTTAACTATAAAAACTGATAAATTCAGGTTTCTTTCGTTCGAAACGGTGGATTTTTGTGAAATCCCGATAAAACTGCTGTTTTAAACTTGCAAAAACATAGAAAAACGCTGTTTTGAACTATTCAAACTGACAAATTCATGTTTTTTTTGTGTGAAACGGCGATTTATGAGAAATGACAATAAAATTGCTGTTTTAAACTTGCAAAAACATAGAAAAACGCTGTTTTCAACTATTCAAAGTGATAAATTCATGTTTCTTTCGTGCGAAACGGCGATTTATGAGAAATGACGATAAAATTGCTGTTTTAAACTTGCAAAAACATAGAAAAACGCTGTTTTGAACTATTTAAACTGACAAATTCATGTTTCTTTCGTGTGAAACGGCGATTTATGAGAAATGACGATAAAATTGCTGTTTTAAACTTGCAAAAACATAGAAAAACGCTGTTTTGAACTATTTAAACTGACAAATTCATGTTTCTTTCGTGTGAAACGGCGATTTATGAGAAACGACTATAAAATTGCTGTTTTAAACTTGCAAAAACATAGAAAAACACTGTTTTGAACTATTCAAACTGACAAAATCATGTTTCTTTCGTGTGAAACGGCGATTTATGAGAAACGACTATAAAATTGCTGTTTTAAACTTGCAAAAACATAGAAAAACGCTGTTTTCAACTATTCAAAGTGATAAATTCATGTTTCTTTCGTGCGAAACGGCGATTTATGAGAAATGACGATAAAATTGCTGTTTTAAACTTGCAAAAACATAGAAATACGCTGTTTTGAACTATTTAAACTGACAAATTCATGTTTCTTTCGTGTGAAACGGCGATTTATAAGAAATGACGATAAAATTGCTGTTTTAAACTTGCAAAAACATAGAAAAACGCTGTTTTGAAATATTTAAACTGACAAATTCATGTTTCTTTCGTGTGAAACGGCGATTTATGAGAAACGACTATAAAATTGCTGTTTTAAACTTGCAAAAACATAGAAAAACGCTGTTTTGAACTATTTAAACTGACAAATTCATGTTTCTTTCGTGTGAAACGGCGATTTATGAGAAACGACTAAAAAATTGCTGTTTTAAACTTGCAAAAACATAGAAAAACGCTGTTTTCAACTATTCAAAGTGATAAATTCATGTTTCTTTCGTGCGAAACGGCGATTTATGAGAAATGACGATAAAATTGCTGTTTTAAACTTGCAAAAACATAGAAACACGCTGTTTTGAACTATTTAAACTGACAAATTCATGTTTCTTTCGTGTGAAACGGCGATTTATGAGAAACGACTATAAAATTGCTGTTTTAAACTTGCAAAAACATAGAAAAACGCTGTTTTGAACTATTTAAACTGACAAATTCATGTTTCTTTCGTGCGAAACGGCGATTTATGAGAAATGACGATAAAATTGCTGTTTTAAACTTGCAAAAACATAGAAAAACGCTGTTTTGAACTATTTAAACTGACAAATTCATGTTTCTTTCGTGTGAAACGGCGATTTATGAGAAACCACTATAAAATTGCTGTTTTAAACTTGCAAAAACATAGAAAAACGCTGTTTTGAACTATTTAAACTGACAAATTCATGTTTCTATCGTGCGAAACGGCGATTTATGAGAAATGACGATAAAATTGCTGTTTTAAAAATGCAAAAACATAGAAAAACGCCGTTTTGAACTATTTAAACTGACAAATTCATGTTTCTTTCGTGTGAAACGGCGATTTATGAGAAACGACTATAAAATTGCTGTTTTAAACTTGCAAAAACATAGAAAAACGCTGTTTTAAACTATTTAAACTGACAAATTCATGTTTCTTTCGTGTGAAACGGCGATTTATGAGAAACGACTATAAAATTGCTGTTTTAAACTTGCAAAAACATAGAAAAACGCTGTTTTCAACTATTCAAAGTGATAAATTCATGTTTCTTTCGTGCGAAACGGCGATTTATGAGAAATGACGATAAAATTGCTGTTTTAAACTTGCAAAAACATAGAAAAACGCTGTTTTGAACTATTTAAACTGACAAATTCATGTTTCTTTCGTGTGAAACGGCGATTTATGAGAAATGACGATAAAATTGCTGTTTTAAACTTGCAAAAACATAGAAAAACGCTGTTTTGAACTATTTAAACTGACAAATTCATGTTTCTTTCATGTGAAACGGCGATTTATGAGAAACGACTATAAAATTGCTGTTTTAAACTTGCAAAAACATAGAAAAACGCTGTTTTGAACTATTCAAACTGACAAAATCATGTTTCTTTCGTGTGAAACGGCGATTTTATGAGAAATGACGATAAAATTGCTGTTTTAAATTTGCAAAAACATAGAAAAACGCTGTTTTGAACTATTCAAACTGACAAATTCATGTTTCTTTCGTGTGAAAGGGCGATTTATGAGAAATGACGATAAAATTGCTGTTTTAAACTTGCAAAAACATAGAAAAACGCTGTTTTGAACTATTCAAACTAACAAAATTATGTTTCTTTCGTGTGAAACGGCGATTTATGAGAAATGACGATAAAATTGCTGTTTTAAACTTGCAAAAACATAGAAAAACGCTGTTTTTAACTATTCAAACTGATAAATTCAGGTTTCTTTCGTTCGAAACGGTGGATTTTTGTGAAATCACGATAAAACTGCTGTTTTAAACTTGCAAAAACATAGAAAAACGCTGTTTTGAACTATTCAAACTGACAAATTCATGTTTCTTTCGTGTTATACGGCGATTTATGAGAAATGACGATAAAATTGCTGTTTTAAACTTGCAAAAACATAGAAAAACGCTGTTTTTACCTATTCAAACTGATAAATTCAGGTTTCTTTCGTTCGAAACGGTGGATTTTTGTGAAATCACGATAAAACTGCAGTTTTAAACTTGCAAAAACATAGAAAAACGCTGTTTTGAACTATTCAAACTGACAAATTCATGTTTCTTTCGTGTGAAACGGCGATTTATGAGAAATGACGATAAAATTGCTGTTTTAAACTTGCAAAAACATAGATAAACGCTGTTTTTAACTATTCGAGCTGATAAATTCATGTTTCTTTCGTACGAAACGGCGATTTATGAGAAATGATGATAAAATTGCTGTTTTAAACTTGCAAAAACATAGAAAAACGCTGTTTTTAACTATTCAAACTGATAAATTCAGGTTTCTTTCGTTCGAAACGGTGGATTTTTGTGAAATCACGATAAAATTGCTGTTTTAAACTTGCAAAGACATAGAAAAACGCTGTTTTGAACTATTTAAACTGACAAATTCATGTTTCTTTCGTGTGAAACGGCGATTTATGAGAAACGACTATAAAATTGCTGTTTTAAACTTGCAAAAACATAGAAAAACGCTGTTTTGAACTATTTAAACTGACAAATTCATGTTTCTTTCGTGTGAAACGGCGATTTATGAGAAACGACTATAAAATTGCTGTTTTAAACTTGCAAAAACATAGAAAAACGCTGTTTTCAACTATTCAAAGTGATAAATTCATGTTTCTTTCGTGCGAAACGGCGATTTATGAGAAATGACGATAAAATTGCTGTTTTAAACTTGCAAAAACATAAAAAAACGCTGTTTTGAACTATTTAAACTGACAAATTCATGTTTCTTTCGTGTGAAACGGCGATTTATGAGAAATGACGATAAAATTGCTGTTTTATACTTGCAAAAACATAGAAAAACGCTGTTTTGAACTATTTAAACTGACAAATTCATGTTTCTTTCGTTTGAAACGGCGATTTATGAGAAACGACTATAAAATTGCTGTTTTAAACTTGCAAAAACATAGAAAAACGCTGTTTTGAATTATTCAAACTGACAAAATCATGTTTCTTTCGTTTGAAACGGCGATTTATGAGAAATGACGATAAAATTGCTGTTTTAAACTTGCAAAAACATAGAAAAACGCTGTTTTGAACTATTCAAACTGACAAATTCATGTTTCTTTCGTGTGAAAGGGCGATTTATGAGAAATGACGATAAAATTGCTGTTTTAAACTTGCAAAAACATAGAAAAACGCTGTTTTGAACTATTAAAACTGACAAAATCATGTTTCTTTCGTGTGAAACGGCGATTTATGAGAAATGACGATAAAATTGCTGTTTTAAACTTGCAAAAACATAGAAAAACGCTGTTTTTAACTATTCAAACTGATAAATTCAGGTTTCTTTCGTTCGAAACGGTGGATTTTTGTGAAATCACGATAAAACTGCTGTTTTAAACTTGCAAAAACATAGAAAAACGCTGTTTTGAACTATTCAAACTGACAAATTCATGTTTCTTTCGTGTGCTACGGCGATTTATGAGAAATGACGATAAAATTGCTGTTTTAAACTTGCAAAAACATAGAAAAACGCTGTTTTTAACTATTTAAACTGATAAATTCAGGTTTCTTTCGTTCGAAACGGTGGATTTTTGTGAAATCCCGATAAAACTGCTGTTTTAAACTTGCAAAAACATAGAAAAACGCTGTTTTGAACTATTCAAACTGACAAATTCATGTTTCTTTCGTGTGAAATGGCGATTTATGAGAAATGACAATAAAATTGCTGTTTTAAACTTGCAAAAACATAGAAAAACGCTGTTTTCAACTATTCATAGTGATAAATTCATGTTTCTTTCGTGCGAAACGGCGATTTATGAGAAATGACGATAAAATTGATGTTTTAAAGTTGCAAAAACATAGAAAAACGCTGTTTTGAACTATTCAAACTGACAACTTCATGTTTCTTTCGTGTGAAACGCCGATTTATGAGAAATGACGATAAAATTGCTGTTTTAAACTTGCAAAAACATAGAAAAACGCAGTTTTTAACTATTCAAACTGATAAATTCAGGTTTCTTTCGTTAGAAACGGTGGATTTTTGTGAAATCACGATAAATCTGCTGTTTTAAACTTGCAAAAACATAGAAAAACGCTGTTTTGAACTATTCAAACTGACAAATTCATGTTTCTTTCGTGTGAAACGGCGATTTATGAGAAATGACGACAAAATTGCTGTTTTAAACTTGCAAAAACATAGAAAAACGCTGTTTTGAACTATTCAAACTGACAAATTCATGTTTCTTTCGTGTGAAACGGCGATTTATGAGAAATGACGATAAAATTGCTGTTTTAAACTTGCAAAAACATAGAAAAACGCTGTTTTTAACTATTCAAACTGATAAATTCAGGTTTCTTTCGTTCGAAACGGTGGATTTTTGTGATATCACTATAAAACTGCTGTTTTAAACTTGCAAAAACATAGAAAAACGCTGTTTTGAACTATTCAAACTGACAAATTCATGTTTCCTTCGTGTGAAACGGCGATTTATGAGAAATGACGATAAAATTGCTGTTTTAAACTTGCAAAAACATAGAAAAACGCTGTTTTGAACTATTTAAACTGACAAATTCATGTTTCTTTCGTGTGAAACGGCGATTTATGAGAAACGACTATAAAATTGCTGTTTTAAACTTGCAAAAACATAGAAAAACGCTGTTTTCAACTATTCAAAGTGATAAATTCATGTTTCTTTCGTGCGAAACGGCGATTTATGAGAAATGACGATAAAATTGCTGTTTTAAACTTGCAAAAACATAGAAAAACGCTGTTTTGAACTATTTAAACTGACAAATTCATGTTTCTTTCGTGTGAAACGGCGATTTATGAGAAATGACGATAAAATTGCTGTTTTATACTTGCAAAAACATAGAAAAACGCTGTTTTGAACTATTTAAACTGACAAATTCATGTTTCTTTCGTTTGAAACGGCGATTTATGAGAAACGACTATAAAATTGCTGTTTTAAACTTGCAAAAACATAGAAAAACGCTGTTTTGAATTATTCAAACTGACAAAATCATGTTTATTTCGTTTGAAACGGCGATTTATGAGAAATGACGATAAAATTGCTGTTTTAAACTTGCAAAAACATAGAAAAACGCTGTTTTGAACTATTCAAACTGACAAATTCATGTTTCTTTCGTGTGAAAGGGCGATTTATGAGAAATGACGATAAAATTGCTGTTTTAAACTTGCAAAAACATAGAAAAACGCTGTTTTGAACTATTAAAACTGACAAAATCATGTTTCTTTCGTGTGAAACGGCGATTTATGAGAAATGACGATAAAATTGCTGTTTTAAACTTGCAAAAACATAGAAAAACGCTGTTTTTAACTATTCAAACTGATAAATTCAGGTTTCTTTCGTTCGAAACGGTGGATTTTTGTGAAATCACGATAAAACTGCTGTTTTAAACTTGCAAAAACATAGAAAAACGCTGTTTTGAACTATTCAAACTGACAAATTCATGTTTCTTTCGTGTGCTACGGCGATTTATGAGAAATGACGATAAAATTGCTGTTTTAAACTTGCAAAAACATAGAAAAACTCTGTTTTTAACTATTTAAACTGATAAATTCAGGTTTCTTTCGTTCGAAACGGTGGATTTTTGTGAAATCCCGATAAAACTGCTGTTTTAAACTTGCAAAAACATAGAAAAACGCTGTTTTGAACTATTCAAACTGACAAATTCATGTTTCTTTCGTGTGAAATGGCGATTTATGAGAAATGACAATAAAATTGCTGTTTTAAACTTGCAAAAACATAGAAAAACGCTGTTTTCAACTATTCATAGTGATAAATTCATGTTTCTTTCGTGCGAAACGGCGATTTATGAGAAATGACGATAAAATTGATGTTTTAAAGTTGCAAAAACATAGAAAAACGCTGTTTTGAACTATTCAAACTGACAACTTCATGTTTCTTTCGTGTGAAACGCCGATTTATGAGAAATGACGATAAAATTGCTGTTTTAAACTTGCAAAAACATAGAAAAACGCAGTTTTTAACTATTCAAACTGATAAATTCAGGTTTCTTTCGTTAGAAACGGTGGATTTTTGTGAAATCACGATAAATCTGCTGTTTTAAACTTGCAAAAACATAGAAAAACGCTGTTTTGAACTATTCAAACTGACAAATTCATGTTTCTTTCGTGTGAAACGGCGATTTATGAGAAATGACGACAAAATTGCTGTTTTAAACTTGCAAAAACATAGAAAAACGCTGTTTTGAACTATTCAAACTGACAAATTCATGTTTCTTTCGTGTGAAACGGCGATTTATGAGAAATGACGATAAAATTGCTGTTTTAAACTTGCAAAAACATAGAAAAACGCTGTTTTTAACTATTCAAACTGATAAATTCAGGTTTCTTTCGTTCGAAACGGTGGATTTTTGTGATATCACTATAAAACTGCTGTTTTAAACTTGCAAAAACATAGAAAAACGCTGTTTTGAACTATTCAAACTGACAAATTCATGTTTCCTTCGTGTGAAACGGCGATTTATGAGAAATGACGATAAAATTGCTGTTTTAAACTTGCAAAAACATAGAAAAACGCTGTTTTCAACTATTCAAACTGATAAATTCATGTTTCTTTCGTGCGAAACGGCGATTTATGAGAAATGACGATAAAATTGCTGTTTTAAACTTGCAAAAACATAGAAAAACGCTGTTTTGAACTATTCAAACTGACAAAATCATGTTTCTTTCGTGTGAAACGGCGATTTTGAGAAATGACGATAAAATTGCTGTTTTAAACTTGCAAAAACATAGAAAAACGCTGTTTTCAACTATTCAAACTGATAAATTCAGGTTTCTTTCGTTCGAAACGGTGGATTTTTGTGAAATCACGATAAAACTGCTGTTTTAAACTTGCAAAAACATAGAAAAACGCTGTTTTGAACTATTCAAACTGACAAATTCATGTTTCTTTCGTGTGAAACTACGATTTATGAGAAATGACGATAAAATTGCTGTTTTAAACTTGCAAAAACATAGAAAAACGCTGTTTTAAACTATTCAAACTGACAAATTTATGTTTCTTTCGTGTGAAACGCCGATTTATGAGAAATGACGATAAAATTGCTGTTTTAAACTTGCAAAACATAGAAAAACGCTGTTTTTAACTATTCAAACTGATAAATTCAGGTTTCTTTCGTTAGAAACGGTGGATTTTTGTGAAATCACGATAAATCTGCTGTTTTAAACTTGCAAAAACATAGAAAAACGCTGTTTTGAACTATTTAAACTGACAAATTCATGTTTCTTTCGTGTGAAACGGCGATTTATGAGAAATGACGACAAAATTGCTGTTTTAAACTTGCAAAAACATAGAAAAACGCTGTTTTGAACTATTCAAACTGACAAATTCATGTTTCTTTCGTGTGAAACGGCGATTTATGAGAAATGACGATAAAATTGCTGTTTTAAACTTGCAAAAACATAGAAAAACGCTGTTTTTAACTATTTAAACTGATAAATTCAGGTTTCTTTCGTTCGAAACGGTGGATTTTTGTGAAATCCCGATAAAACTGCTGTTTTAAACTTGCAAAAACATAGAAAAACGCTGTTTTGAACTATTCAAACTGACAAATTCATGTTTCTTTCGTGTGAAATGGCGATTTATGAGAAATGACAATAAAATTGCTGTTTTAAACTTGCAAAAACATAGAAAAACGCTGTTTTCAACTATTCATAGTGATAAATTCATGTTTCTTTCGTGCGAAACGGCGATTTATGAGAAATGACGATAAAATTGCTGTTTTAAACTTGCAAAAACATAGAAAAACGCTGTTTTGAACTATTCAAACTGACAAAATCATGTTTCTTTCGTGTGAAACGGCGATTTTTGAGAAATGACGATAAAATTGCTGTTTTAAACTTGCAAAAACATAGAAAAACGCTGTTTTGAACTATTCAAACTGACAAGTTCATGTTTCTTTCGTGTGAAACGGCGATTTATGAGAAATGACGATAAAATTGCTGTTTTAAACTTGCAAAAACATAGAAAAACGCTGTTTTTAACTATTCAAACTGATAAATTCAGGTTTCTTTCGTTCGAAACGGTGGATTTTTGTGAAATCACTATAAAACTGCTGTTTTAATCTTGCAAAAACATAGAAAAACGCTGTTTTGAACTATTCAAACTGACAAATTCATGTTTCTTTCGTGTAAAACGGCGATTTATGAGAAATGACGATAAAATTGCTGTTTTAAACTTGCAAAAACATAGATAAACGCTGTTTTTAACTATTCAAGCTGATAAATTCATGTTTCTTTCGTGCGAAACGGCGATTTATGAGAAATGATGATAAAATTGCTGTTTTAAACTTGCAAAAACATAGAAAAACGCTGTTTTTAACTCTTCAAACTGATAAATTCAGGTTTCTTTCGTTCGAAACGGTGGATTTTTGTGAAACCACGATAAAACTGCTGTTTTAAACTTGCAAAAACATAAAAAAACGCTGTTTTGAACTATTCAAACTGATAAATTCATGTTTCTTTTGTGTGAAACGGCGATTTGTGAGAAATGACGATAAAATTGCTGTTTTAAACTTGCAAAAACATAGAAAAACGCTGTTTTTAACTATTCAAACTGATAAATTCAGGTTTCTTTCGTTCGAAACGGTGGATTTTTGTGAAATCACGATAAAACTGCTGTTTTAAACTTGCAAAAACATAGAAAAACGCTGTTTTCAACTATTCAAACTGATAAATTCATGTTTCTTTCGTGTGAAACGGCGATTTATGAGAAATGACGATAAAAATGCTGTTTTAAACTTGCAAAAACATAGAAAAACGCTGTTTTTAACTATTCAAACTGATAAATTCAGGTTTCTTACGTTCGAAACGGTGGATTTTTGTGAAATCACGATAAAACTGCTGTTTTAAACTTGCAAAAACATAGAAAAACGCTGTTTTCAACTATTCAAACTGATAAATTCATGTTTCTTTCGTGCGAAACGGCGATTTATGAGAAATAACGATAAAATTGCTGTTTTAAACTTGCAAAAACATAGAAAAACGCTGTTTTGAACTATTCAAACTGACAAATTCATGTTTCTTTCGTGTGAAACGGCGATTTATGAGAAATGACGATAAAATTGCTGTTTTAAACTTGCAAAAACATAGAAAAACGCTGTTTTTAACTATTCAAACTGATAAATTCAGGTTTCTTTCGTTCGAAACGGTGGATTTTTGTGAAATCACTATAAAACTGCTGTTTTAAACTTGCAAAAACATAGAAAAACGCTGTTTTGAACTATTCAAACTGACAAATTCATGTTTCCTTCATGTGAAACGGCGATTTATGAGAAATGACGATAAAATTGCTGTTTTAAACTTGCAAAAACATAGAAAAACGCTGTTTTCAACTATTCAAACTGATAAATTCATGTTTCTTTCGTGCGAAACGGCGATTTATGAGAAATGACGATAAAATTGCTGTTTTAAACTTGCAAAAACATAGAAAAACGCTGTTTTTAACTATTCAAACTGATAAATTCAGGTTTCTTTCGTTCGAAACGGTGGATTTTTGTGAAATCACTATAAAACTGCTGTTTTAATCTTGCAAAAACATAGAAAAACGCTGTTTTGAACTATTCAAACTGACAAATTCATGTTTCTTTCGTGTGAAACGGCGATTTATGAGAAATGACGATAAAATTGCTGTTTTAAACTTGCAAAAACATAGATAAACGCTGTTTTTAACTATTCAAGCTGATAAATTCATGTTTCTTTCGTGCGATACGGTGGATTTTTGTGAAATAACGATAAAACTGCTGTTTTAAACTTGCAAAAACATAAAAAAACGCTGTTTTGAACTATTCAAACTGATAAATTCATGTTTCTTTTGTGTAAAACGGCGATTTGTGAGAAATGACGATAAACTTGCTGTTTTAAACTTGCAAAAACATAGAAAAACGCTGTTTTCAACTATTCAAACTGATAAATTCATGTTTCTTTCGTGTGAAACGGCGATTTATGAGAAATGACGATAAAATTGCTGTTTTAAACTTGCAAAAACATAGAAAAACGCTGTTTTGAACTATTCAAACTGACAAATTCATGTTTCCTTCATGTGAAACGGCGATTTATGAGAAATGACGATAAAATTGCTGTTTTAAACTTGCAAAAACATAGAAAAACGCTGTTTTCAACTATTCAAACTGATAAATTCATGTTTCTTTCGAGCAAAACGGCGATTTATGAGAAATGACGATAAAATTGCTGTTTTAAACTTGCAAAAACATAGAAAAACGCTGTTTTGAACTATTCAAACTGACAAAATCATGTTTCTTTCGTGTGAAACGGCGATTTATGAGAAATGACGATAAAATTGCTGTTTTAAACTTGCAAAAACATAGAAAAACGCTGTTTTCAACTATTCAAACTGATAAATTCAGGTTTCTTTCGTTCGAAACGGTGGATTTTTGTGAAATCACGATAAAACTGCTGTTTTAAACTTGCAAAAACATAAAAAAACGCTGTTTTGAACTATTCAAACTGACAAATTCATGTTTCTTTCGTGTGAAACTACGATTTATGAGAAATGACGATAAAATTGCTGTTTTATACTTGCAAAAACATAGATAAACGCTGTTTTTAACTATTCACGCTGATAAATTCATGTTTCTTTCGTGCGAAACGGCGATTTATGAGAAATGACGATAAAATTGCTGTTTTAAACTTGCAAAAACATAGAAAAACGCTGTTTTTAACTATTCAAACTGATAAATTCAGGTTTCTTTCGTTCGAAACGGTGGATTTTTGTGAAATCACGATAAAACTGCTGTTTTAAACTTGCAAAAACATAAAAAAACGCTGTTTTGAACTATTCAAACTGACAAATTCATGTTTCTTTCTTGTGAAACGGTGATTTATGAGAAATGACGATAAAATTGCTGTTTTAAACTTGCAAAAACATAGAAAAACGCTGTTTTGAACTATTCAAACTGAGAAATTCATGTTTCTTTCGTGTGAAACGGCGATTTATGAGAAATGACGATAAAATTGCTGTTTTAAACTTGCAAAAACATAGAAAAACGCTGTTTTGAAATATTCAAACTGACAAATTCATGTTTCTTTCGTGTGAAACGGCGATTTATGAGAAATGACGATAAAATTGCTGTTTTAAACTTGCAAAATTATAGAAAAACGCTGTTTTTAACTATTCAACTTGATAAATTCGGGTTTCTTTCGTTCGAAACGGTGGATTTTAGTGAAATCCCGATAAAACTGCTGTTTTAAACTTGCAAAAACATAGAAAAACGCTGTTTTGAACTATTCAAACTGACAAATTCATGTTTCTTTCGTGTGAAACGGCGATTTATGAGAAATGACGATAAAATTGCTGTTTTAAACTTGCAAAAACATAGATAAACGCTGTTTTTAACTATTCAAGCTGATAAATTCATGTTTCTTTCGTGCGAAACGGCGATTTATGAGAAATGATGATAAAATTGCTGTTTTAAACTTGCAAAAACATAGAAAAACGGTGTTTTTAACTATTTAAACTGATAAATTCAAGTTTCTTTCGTTCGAAACAGTGGATTTTTGTGAAATCACGATAAAACTGCTGTTTTAAACTTGCAAAAACATAAAAAAACGCTGTTTTGAACTATTCAAACTGACAAATTCATGTTTCTTTCGTGTGAAACGGCGATTTATGAGAAATGACGATAAAATTGCTGTTTTAAACTTGCAAAAACATAGAAAAACGCTGTATTCAACTATTCAAACTGATAAATTCATGTTTCTTTCGTGTGAAACGGCGATTTATGAGAAATGACGATAAAATTGCTGTTTTAAACTTGCAAAAACATAGAAAAACGCTGTTTTCAACTATTCAAACTGATAAATTCATGTTTCTTTCGTGTGAAACGGCGATTTATGAGAAACGACGATAAAATTGCTGTTTTAAACTTGCAAAAACATAGAAAAACGCTGTTTTTAACTATTCAAACTGATAAATTCAGGTTTCTTTCGTTCGAAACGGTGGATTTTTGTGAAATCACGATAAAACTGCTGTTTTAAACTTGCAAAAACTTAGGAAAACGCTGTTTTCAACTATTCAAACTGATAAATTCATGTTTCTTTCGTGCGAAACGGCGATTTATGAGAAATAACGATAAAAATGCTGTTTTAAACTTGCAAAAACATAGAAAAACGCAGTTTTGAACTATTCAAACTGACAAATTCATGTTTCTTTCGTGTGAAACGGCGATTTATGAGAAATGACGATAAAATTGCTGTTTTAAACTTGCAGAAACATAGAAAAACGCTGTTTTAAACTATTCAAACTGACAAATTCATGTATCTTTCGTGTGAAACGGCGATTTATGAGAAATGACGATAAAATTGCTGTTTTAAACTTGCAAAAACATAGAAAAACGCTGTTTTTAACTATTCAAACTGATAAATTCAGGTTTATTTCGTTCGAAACGGTGGATTTTTGTGAAATCACTATAAAACTGCTGTTTTAAACTTGCAAAAACATAGAAAAACGCTGTTTTGAACTATTCAAACTGACAAATTCATGTTTCCTTCGTGTGAAACGGCGATTTATGAGAAATGACGATAAAATTGCTGTTTTAAACTGGCAAAAACATAGAAAAACGCTGTTTTCAACTATTCAAACTGATAAATTCATGTTTCTTTCGTGCGAAACGGCGATTTATGAGAAATGACGATAAAATTGCTGTTTTAAACTTGCAATAACATAGAAAAACGCTGTTTTAAACTATTCAAACTGACAAAATCATGTTTCTTTCGTGTGAAACGGCGATTTATGAGAAATGACGATAAAATTGCTGTTTTAAACTTGCAAAAACATAGAAAAACGCTGTTTTCAACTATTCAAACTGATAAATTCAGGTTTCTTTCGTTCGAAACGGTGGATTTCTGTGAAATCACGATAAAACTGCTGTTTTAAACTTGCAAAAACATAAAAAAAACGCTGTTTTGAACTATTCAAACTGACAAATTCATGTTGCTTTCGTGTGAAACTACGATTTATGAGAAATGACGATAAAATTGCTGTTTTAAACTTGCAAAAACATAGAAAAACGCTGTTTTCAACTATTCAAACTGATAAATTCATGTTTCTTTCGAGCGAAACGGCGATTTATGAGAAATGACGATAAAATTGCTGTTTTAAACTTGCAAAAACATAGAAAAACGCTGTTTTGAACTATTCAAACTGACAAAATCATGTTTCTTTCGTGTGAAACGGCGATTTATGAGAAATGACGATAAAATTGCTGTTTTAAACTTGCAAAAACATAGAAAAACGCTGTTTTCAACTATTCAAACTGATAAATTCAGGTTTCTTTCGTTCGAAACGGTGGATTTTTGTGAAATCACGATAAAACTGCTGTTTTAAACTTGCAAAAACATAAAAAAACGCTGTTTTGAACTATTCAAACTGACAAATTCATGTTTCTTTCGTGTGAAACTACGATTTATGAGAAATGACGATAAAATTGCTGTTTTATACTTGCAAAAACATAGATAAACGCTGTTTTTAACTATTCACGCTGATAAATTCATGTTTCTTTCGTGCGAAACGGCGATTTATGAGAAATGACGATAAAATTGCTGTTTTAAACTTGCAAAAACATAGAAAAACGCTGTTTTTAACTATTCAAACTGATAAATTCAGGTTTCTTTCGTTCGAAACGGTGGATTTTTGTGAAATCACGATAAAACTGCTGTTTTAAACTTGCAAAAACATAAAAAAACGCTGTTTTGAACTATTCAAACTGACAAATTCATGTTTCTTTCTTGTGAAACGGTGATTTATGAGAAATGACGATAAAATTGCTGTTTTAAACTTGCAAAAACATAGAAAAACGCTGTTTTGAACTATTCAAACTGAGAAATTCATGTTTCTTTCGTGTGAAACGGCGATTTATGAGAAATGACGATAAAATTGCTGTTTTAAACTTGCAAAAACATAGAAAAACGCTGTTTTGAACTATTCAAACTGTCAAATTCATGTTTCTTTCGTGTGAAACGGCGATTTATAAGAAATGACGATAAAATTGCTGTTTTAAACTTGCAAAATTATAGAAAAACGCTGTTTTTAACTATTCAACTTGATAAATTCGGGTTTCTTTCGTTCGAAACGGTGGATTTTAGTGAAATCCCGATAAAACTGCTGTTTTAAACTTGCAAAAACATAGAAAAACGCTGTTTTGAACTATTCAAACTGACAAATTCATGTTTCTTTCGTGTGAAACGGCGATTTATGAGAAATGACGATAAAATTGCTGTTTTAAACTTGCAAAAACATAGAAAAACGCTGTATTCAACTATTCAAACTGATAAATTCATGTTTCTTTCGTGTGAAACGGCGATTTATGAGAAATGACGATAAAATTGCTGTTTTAAACTTGCAAAAACATAGAAAAACGCTGTTTTCAACTATTCAAACTGATAAATTCATGTTTCTTTCGTGTGAAACGGCGATTTATGAGAAACGACGATAAAATTGCTGTTTTAAACTTGCAAAAACATAGAAAAACGCTGTTTTTAACTATTCAAACTGATAAATTCAGGTTTCTTTCGTTCGAAACGGTGGATTTTTGTGAAATCACGATAAAACTGCTGTTTTAAACTTGCAAAAACTTAGGAAAACGCTGTTTTCAACTATTCAAACTGATAAATTCATGTTTCTTTCGTGCAAAACGGCGATTTATGAGAAATAACGATAAAAATGCTGTTTTAAACTTGCAAAAACATAGAAAAACGCAGTTTTGAACTATTCAAACTGACAAATTCATGTTTCTTTCGTGTGAAACGGCGATTTATGAGAAATGACGATAAAATTGCTGTTTTAAACTTGCAGAAACATAGAAAAACGCTGTTTTAAACTATTCAAACTGACAAATTCATGTATCTTTCGTGTGAAACGGCGATTTATGAGAAATGACGATAAAATTGCTGTTTTAAACTTGCAAAAACATAGAAAAACGCTGTTTTTAACTATTCAAACTGATAAATTCAGGTTTATTTCGTTCGAAACGGTGGATTTTTGTGAAATCACTATAAAACTGCTGTTTTAAACTTGCAAAAACATAGAAAAACGCTGTTTTGAACTATTCAAACTGACAAATTCATGTTTCCTTCGTGTGAAACGGCGATTTATGAGAAATGACGATAAAATTGCTGTTTTAAACTGGCAAAAACATAGAAAAACGCTGTTTTCAACTATTCAAACTGATAAATTCATGTTTCTTTCGTGCGAAACGGCGATTTATGAGAAATGACGATAAAATTGCTGTTTTAAACTTGCAAAAACATAGAAAAACGCTGTTTTAAACTATTCAAACTGACAAAATCATGTTTCTTTCGTGTGAAACGGCGATTTATGAGTAATGACGATAAAATTGCTGTTTTAAACTTGCAAAAACATAGAAAAACGCTGTTTTCAACTATTCAAACTGATAAATTCAGGTTTCTTTCGTTCGAAACGGTGGATTTCTGTGAAATCACGATAAAACTGCTGTTTTAAACTTGCAAAAACATAAAAAAACGCTGTTTTGAACTATTCAAACTGACAAATTCATGTTGCTTTCGTGTGAAACTACGATTTATGAGAAATGACGATAAAATTGCTGTTTTAAACTTGCAAAAACATAGATAAACGCTGTTTTTAACTATTCAAGCTGATAAATTCATGTTTCTTTCGTGCGAAACGGCGATTTATGAGAAATGACGATAAAATTGCTGTTTTAAACTTGCAAAAACATAGAAAAACGCTGTTTTTAACTATTCAAACTGATAAATTCAGGTTTCTTTCGTTCGAAACTGTGGATTTTTGTGAAATCACGATAAAACTGCTGTTTTAAACTTGCAAAAACATAAAAAAACGCTGTTTTGAACTATTAAAACTGACAAATTCATGTTTCTTTCTTGTGAAACGGAGATTTATGAGAAATGACGATAAAATTGCTGTTTTAAAATTGCAAAAACATAGAAAAACGCTGTTTTGAACTATTCAAACTAACAAATTCATGTTTCTTTCGTGCGAAACGGCGATTTATGAGAAATGACGATAAAATTGCTGTTTTAAACTTGCAAAAACATAGAAAAACGCTGTTTTCAACAATTCAAACTGATAAATTCATGTTTCTTTCGTGCGAAACGGCGGTTTATAAGAAATGACGATAAAATTGCTGTTTTAAACTTGCAAAAACATAGAAAAACGCTGTTTTGAACTATTCAAACTGACAAATTCATGTTTCTTTCGTATGAAACGGCGATTTATGAGAAATGACGATAAAATTGCTGTTTTAAACATGCAAAAACATAGAAAAACGCTGTTTTGAACTATTCAAACTGACAAATTCATGTTTCTTTCATGTGAAACGGCGATTTATGAGAAAAGACGATAAAATTGCTGTTTTAAACTTGCAAAAACATAGAAAAACGCTGTTTTGAACTATTCAAACTGACAAATTCATGTTTCTTTCGTGTGAAACGGCGATTTATGAGAACTGACGATAAAATTGCTGTTTTAAACTTGCAAAAACATAGAAAAACGCTGTTTTTAACTATTCAAGCTGATAAATTCATGTTTCTTTCGTGCGAAACGGCGATTTATGAGAAATGATGATAAAATTGCTGTTTTAAACTTGCAAAAACGTAGCAAAACGCTGTTTTTAACTATTCAAACTGATAAATTCAGGTTTCTTTCGTTCGAAACGGTGGATTTTTGTGAAATCACGATAAAACTGCTGTTTTAAACTTGCAAAAACATAAAAAAACGCTGTTTGGAACTATTCAAACTGACAAATTCATGTTTCTATCGTGTGAAACGGCGATTTATGAGAAATGACGATAAAATTGCTGTTTTAAACTTGCAAAAACATAGAAAAACGCTGTATTCAACTATTCAAACTGATAAATTCATGTTTCTTTCGTGTGAGACGGCGATTTATGAGAAATGACGATAAAATTGCTTTTTTAAACTTGCAAAAACATAGAAAAATGCTGTTTTGAACAATTCAAACTGACAAATTCATGTTTCTTTCGTGTGAAACGGCGATTTATGAGAAATGACGATAAAATTGCTGTTTTAAACTTGCAAAAACATAGAAAAACGCTGTTTTCAACTATTCAAAGTGATAAATTCATGTTTCTTTCGTGTGAAACGGCGATTTATGAGAAATGACGATAAAATTGCTGTTTTAAACTTGCAAAAACATAGAAAAACGCTGTTTTTAACTATTCAAACTGATAAATTCAGGTTTCTTTCGTTCGAAACGGTGGATTTTTGTGAAATCACGATAAAACTGCTGTTTTAAACTTGCGAAAACATAGAAAAACGCTGTTTTCAACTATTCAAACTGATAAATTCATGTTTCTTTCGTGCGAAACGGCGATTTATGAGAAATAACGATAAAATTGCTGTTTTAAACTTGCAAAAACATAGAAAAACGCAGTTTTGAACTATTCAAACTGACAAATTCATGTTTCTTTCGTGTGAAACGGCGATTTATGAGAAATGACGATAAAATTGCTGTTTTAAACTTGCAAAAACATAGAAAAACGCTGTTTTAAACTATTCAAACTGACAAATTCATGTTTCTTTCGTGTGAAACGGCGATTTATGAGAAATGACGATAAAATTGCTGTTTTAAACTTGCAAAAACATAGAAAAACGCTGTTTTTAACTATTCAAACTGATAAATTCAGGTTTCTTTCGTTCGAAACGGTGGATTTTTGTGAAATCACTATAAAACTGCTGTTTTAAACTTGCAAAAACATAGAAAAACGCTGTTTTGAACTATTCAAACTGACAAATTCATGTTTCCTTCGTGTGAAACGGCGATTTATGAGAAATGACGATAAAATTGCTGTTTTAAACTGGCAAAAACATAGAAAAACGCTGTTTTCAACTATTCAAACTGATAAATTCATGTTTCTTTCGTGCGAAACGGCGATTTATGAGAAATGACGATAAAATTGCTGTTTTAAACTTGCAAAAACATAGAAAAACGCTGTTTTATACTATTCAAACTGACAAAATCATGTTTCTTTCGTGTGAAACATCGATTTATGAGAAATGACGATAAAATTGCTGTTTTAAACTTGCAAAAACATAGAAAAACGCTGTTTTCAACTATTCAAACTGATAAATTCAGGTTTCTTTCGTGTGAAACGGCGATTTATGAGAAATGACGATAAAATTGCTGTTTTAAACTTGCAAAAACATAGAAAAACGCTGTTTTGAACTATTCAAACTGACAAATTCATGTTTCTTTCGTGTGAAACGGCGATTTATGAGAAATGACGATAAAATTGCTGTTTTAAACTTGCAAAAACATAGAAAAACGCTGTTTTCAACTATACAAACTGATAAATTCAGGTTTCTTTCGTTCGAAACGGTGGATTTTTGTGAAATCACGATAAAACTGCTGTTTTAAACTTGCAAAAACATGGAAAAACGCTGTTCTGAACTATTCAAACTGACAAATTCATGTTTCTTTCGTGTGAAACGGCGATTTATGAGAAATGACGATAAAATTGATGTTTTAAACTTGCAAAAACAGAAAAACGCTGTTTTGAACTATTCAAACTGACAAATTCATCTTTCTTCCGTGTGATACGCCGATCTATGAGAAATGACGATAAAATTGCTGTTTTAAACTTGCAAAAACAGAAAAACGCTGTATTCAACTATTCAAACTGATAAATTCATGTTTCTTTCGTGTGAAACGGCGATTTATGAGAAATGACGATAAAATTGCTGTTTTAAACTTGCAAAAACATAGAAAAATGCTGTTTTGAACTATTCAAACTGACAAATTCATGTTTCTTTCGTGTGAAACGGCGATTTATGAGAAATGACGATAAAATTGCTGTTTTAAACTTGCAAAAACATAGAAAAACGCTGTTTTCAACTATTCAAACTGATAAATTCATGTTTCTTTCGTGTGAAACGGCGATTTATGAGAAATGACGATAAAATTGCTGTTTTAAACTTGCAAAAACATAGAAAAACGCTGTTTTTAACTATTCAAACTGATAAATTCAGGTTTCTTTCGTTCGAAACGGTGGATTTTTGTGAAATCACGATAAAACTGCTGTTTTAAACTTGCAAAAACATAGAAAAACGCTGTTTTGAACTATTCAAACTGACAAATTCATGTTTCCTTCGTGTGAAACGGCGATTTATGAGAAATGACGATAAAATTGCTGTTTTAAACTGGCAAAAACATAGAAAAACGCTGTTTTCAACTATTCAAACTGAAAAATTCATGTTTCTTTCGTGCGAAACGGCGATTTATGAGAAATGACGATAAAATTGCTGTTTTAAACTTGCAAAAACATAGAAAAACGCTGTTTTAAACTATTCAAACTGACAAAATCATGTTTCTTTCGTGTGAAACGGCGATTTATGAGAAATGACGATAAAATTGCTGTTTTAAACTTGCAAAAACATAGAAAAACGCTGTTTTCAACTATTCAAACTGATAAATTCAGGTTTATTTCGTTCGAAACGGTGGATTTCTGTGAAATCACGATAAAACTGCTGTTTTAAACTTGCAAAAACATAGAAAAACGCTGTTTTGAACTATTCAAACTGACAAATTCATGTTTCTTTCGTGTGAAACGGCGATTTATGAGAAATGACGATAAAATTGCTGTTTTAAACATGCAAAAACATAGAAAAACGCTGTTTTGAACTATTCAAACTGACAAATTCATGTTTCTTTCGTGTGAAACGGCGATTTATGAGAAATGACGATAAAATTGCTGTTTTAAACTTGCAAAAACATAGAAAAACGCTGTTTTGAACTATTCAAACTGACAAATTCATGTTTCTTTCGTGTGAAACGGCGATTTATGAGAAATGACGATAAAATTGCTGTTTTAAACTTGCAAAAACATAGAAAAACGCTGTTTTCAACTATACAAACTGATAAATTCAGGTTTCTTTCGTTCGAAACGGTGGATTTTTGTGAAATCACGATAAAACTGCTGTTTTAAACTTGCAAAAACATGGAAAAACGCTGTTTTGAACTATTCAAACTGACAAATTCATGTTTCTTTCGTGTGAAACGGCGATTTATGAGAAATGACGATAAAATTGATGTTTTAAACTTGCAAAAACAGAAAAACGCTGTTTTGAACTATTCACACTGACAAATTCATCTTTCTTTCGTGTGATACGCCGATTTATGAGAAATGACGATAAAATTGCTGTTTTAAACTTGCAAAAACAGAAAAACGCTGTATTCAACTATTCAAACTGATAAATTCATGTTTCTTTCGTGTGAAACGGCGATTTATGAGAAATGACGATAAAATTGCTGTTTTAAACTTGCAAAAACATAGAAAAATGCTGTTTTGAACTATTCAAACTGACAAATTCATGTTTCTTTCGTGTGAAACGGCGATTTATGAGAAATGACGATAAAATTGCTGTTTTAAACTTGCAAAAACATAGAAAAACGCTGTTTTTAACTATTCAAACTGATAAATTCAGGTTTCTTTCGTTCGAAACGGTGGATTTTTGTGAAATCACTATAAAACTGCTGTTTTAATCTTGCAAAAACATAGAAAAACGCTGTTTTGAACTATTCAAACTGACAAATTCATGTTTCTTTCGTGTGAAACGGCGATTTATGAGAAATGACGATAAAATTGCTGTTTTAAACTTGCAAAAACATAGATAAACTCTGTTTTTAACTATTCAAGCTGATAAATTCATGTTTCTTTCGTGCGATACGGTGGATTTTTGTGAAACCACGATAAAACTGCTGTTTTAAACTTGCAAAAACATAAAAAAACGCTGTTTTGAACTATTCAAACTGATAAATTCATGTTTCTTTTGTGTAAAACGGCGATTTGTGAGAAATGACGATAAAATTGCTGTTTTAAACTTGCAAAAACATAGAAAAACGCTGTTTTCAACTATTCAAACTGATAAATTCATGTTTCTTTCGTGTGAAACGGCGATTTATGAGAAATGACGATAAAATTGCTGTTTTAAACTTGCAAAAACATAGAAAAACGCTGTTTTGAACTATTCAAACTGACAAATTCATGTTTCCTTCATGTGAAACGGCGATTTATGAGAAATGACGATAAAATTGCTGTTTTAAACTTGCAAAAACATAGAAAAACGCTGTTTTCAACTATTCAAACTGATAAATTCATGTTTCTTTCGAGCGAAACGGCGATTTATGAGAAATGACGATAAAATTGCTGTTTTAAACTTGCAAAAACATAGAAAAACGCTGTTTTGAACTATTCAAACTGACAAAATCATGTTTCCTTCGTGTGAAACGGCGATTTATGAGAAATGACGATAAAATTGCTGTTTTAAACTTGCAAAAACATAGAAAAACGCTGTTTTCAACTATTCAAACTGATAAATTCAGGTTTCTTTCGTTCGAAACGGTGGATTTTTGTGAAATCACGATTAAACTGCTGTTTTAAACTTGCAAAAACATAAAAAAACGCTGTTTTGAATTATTCAAACTGACAAATTCATGTTTCTTTCGTGTGAAACTACGATTTATGAGAAATGACGATAAAATTGCTGTTTTATACTTGCAAAAACATAGATAAACGCTGTTTTTAACTATTCACGCTGATAAATTCATGTTTCTTTCGTGCGAAACGGCGATTTATGAGAAATGACGATAAAATTGCTGTTTTAAACTTGCAAAAACATAGAAAAACGCTGTTTTTAACTATTCAAACTGATAAATTCAGGTTTCTTTCGTTCGAAACGGTGGATTTTTGTGAAATCACGATAAAACTGCTGTTTTAAACTTGCAAAAACATAAAAAAACGCTGTTTTGAACTATTCAAACTGACAAATTCATGTTTCTTTCTTGTGAAACGGTGATTTATGAGAAATGACGATAAAATTGCTGTTTTAAACTTGCAAAAACATAGAAAAACGCTGTTTTGAACTATTCAAACTGAGAAATTCATGTTTCTTTCGTGTGAAACGGCGATTTATGAGAAATGACGATAAAATTGCTGTTTTAAACTTGCAAAAACATAGAAAAACGCTGTTTTGAACTATTCAAACTGACAAATTCATGTTTCTTACGTGTGAAACGGCGATTTATGAGAAATGACGATAAAATTGCTGTTTTAAACTTGCAAAATTATAGAAAAACGCTGTTTTTAACTATTCAACTTGATAAATTCGGGTTTCTTTCGTTCGAAACGGTGGATTTTAGTGAAATCCCGATAAAACTGCTGTTTTAAACTTGCAAAAACATAGAAAAACGCTGTTTTGAACTATTCAAACTGACAAATTCATGTTTCTTTCGTGTGAAACGGCGATTTATGAGAAATGACGATAAAATTGCTGTTTTAAACTTGCAAAAACATAGATAAACGCTGTTTTTAACTATTCAAGCTGATAAATTCATGTTTCTTTCGTGCGAAACGGCGATTTATGAGAAATGATGATAAAATTGCTGTTTTAAACTTGCAAAAACATAGAAAAACGGTGTTTTTAACTATTTAAACTGATAAATTCAAGTTTCTTTCGTTCGAAACAGTGGATTTTTGTGAAATCACGATAAAACTGCTGTTTTAAACTTGCAAAAACATAAAAAAACGCTGTTTTGAACTATTCAAACTGACAAATTCATGTTTCTTTCGTGTGAAACGGCGATTTATGAGAAATGACGATAAAATTGCTGTTTTAAACTTGCAAAAAAATAGAAAAACGCTGTATTCAACTATTCAAACTGATAAATTCATGTTTCTTTCGTGTGAAACGGCGATTTATGAGAAATGACGATAAAATTGCTGTTTTAAACTTGCAAAAACATAGAAAAACGCTGTTTTCAACTATTCAAACTGATAAATTCATGTTTCTTTCGTGTGAAACGGCGATTTATGAGAAACGACGATAAAATTGCTGTTTTAAACTTGCAAAAACATAGAAAAACGCTGTTTTTAACTATTCAAACTGATAAATTCAGGTTTCTTTCGTTCGAAACGGTGGATTTTTGTGAAATCACGATAAAACTGCTGTTTTAAACTTGCAAAAACTTAGGAAAACGCTGTTTTCAACTATTCAAACTGATAAATTCATGTTTCTTTCGTGCGAAACGGCGATTTATGAGAAATAACGATAAAATTGCTGTTTTAAACTTGCAAAAACATAGAAAAACGCAGTTTTGAACTATTCAAACTGACAAATTCATGTTTCTTTCGTGTGAAACGGCGATTTATGAGAAATGACGATAAAATTGCTGTTTCAAACTTGCAGAAACATAGAAAAACGCTGTTTTAAACTATTCAAACTGACAAATTCATGTTTCTTTCGTGTGAAACGGCGATTTATGAGAAATGACGATAAAATTGCTGTTTTAAACTTGCAAAAACATAGAAAAACGCTGTTTTTAACTATTCAAACTGATAAATTCAGGTTTCTTTCGTTCGAAACGGTGGATTTTTGTGAAATCACTATAAAACTGCTGTTTTAAACTTGCAAAAACATAGAAAAACGATGTTTTGAACTATTCAAACTGACAAATTCATGTTTCCTTGGTGTGAAACGGCGATTTATGAGAAATGACGATAAAATTGCTGTTTTAAACTGGCAAAAACATAGAAAAACGCTGTTTTCAACTATTCAAACTGATAAATTCATGTTTCTTTCGTGCGAAACGGCGATTTATGAGAAATGACGATAAAATTGCTGTTTTAAACTTGCAAAAACATAGAAAAACGCTGTTTTAAACTATTCAAACTGACAAAATCATGTTTCTTTCGTGTGAAACGGCGATTTATGAGAAATGACGATAAAATTGCTGTTTTAAACTTGCAAAAACATAGAAAAACGCTGTTTTCAACTATTCAAACTGATAAATTCAGGTTTCTTTCGTTCGAAACGGTGGATTTCTGTGAAATCACGATAAAACTGCTGTTTTAAACTTGCAAAAACATAAAAAAACGCTGTTTTGAACTATTCAAACTGACAAATTCATGTTGCTTTCGTGTGAAACTACGATTTATGAGAAATGACGATAAAATTGCTGTTTTAAACTTGCAAAAACATAGATAAACGCTGTTTTTAACTATTCAAGCTGATAAATTCATGTTTCTTTCGTGCGAAACGGCGATTTATGAGAAATGACGATAAAATTGCTGTTTTAAACTTGCAAAAACATAGAAAAACGCTGTTTTTAACTATTCAAACTGATAAATTCAGGTTTCTTTCGTTCGAAACTGTGGATTTTTGTGAAATCACGATAAAACTGCTGTTTTAAACTTGCAAAAACATAAAAAAACGCTGTTTTGAACTATTAAAACTGACAAATTCATGTTTCTTTCTTGTGAAACGGAGATTTATGAGAAATGACGATAAAATTGCTGTTTTAAAATTGCAAAAACATAGAAAAACGCTGTTTTGAACTATTCAAACTAACAAATTCATGTTTCTTTCGTGTGAAACGGCGATTTATGAGAAATGACGATAAAATTGCTGTTTTAAACTTGCAAAAACATAGAAAAACGCTGTTTTCAACAATTCAAACTGATAAATTCATGTTTCTTTCGTGCGAAACGGCGGTTTATAAGAAATGACGATAAAATTGCTGTTTTAAACTTGCAAAAACATAGAAAAACGCTGTTTTGAACTATTCAAACTGACAAATTCATGTTTCTTTCGTGTGAAACGGCGATTTATGAGAAATGACGATAAAATTGCTGTTTTAAACATGCAAAAACATAGAAAAACGCTGTTTTGAACTATTCAAACTGACAAATTCATGTTTTTTTCATGTGAAACGGCGATTTATGAGAAAAGACGATAAAATTGCTGTTTTAAACTTGCAAAAACATAGAAAAACGCTGTTTTGAACTATTCAAACTGACAAATTCATGTTTCTTTCGTGTGAAACGGCGATTTATGAGAACTGACGATAAAATTGCTGTTTTAAACTTGCAAAAACATAGAAAAACGCTGTTTTTAACTATTCAAGCTGATAAATTCATGTTTCTTTCGTGCGAAACGGCGATTTATGAGAAATGATGATAAAATTGCTGTTTTAAACTTGCAAAAACATAGCAAAACGCTGTTTTTAACTATTCAAACTGATAAATTCAGGTTTCTTTCGTTCGAAACGGTGGATTTTTGTGAAATCACGATAAAACTGCTGTTTTAAACTTGCAAAAACATAAAAAAACGCTGTTTTGAACTATTCAAACTGACAAATTCATGTTTCTTTCGTGTGAAACGGCGATTTATGAGAAATGACGATAAAATTGCTGTTTTAAACTTGCAAAAACATAGAAAAACGCTGTATTCAACTATTCAAACTGATAAATTCATGTTTCTTTCGTGTGAAACGGCGATTTATGAGAAATGACGATAAAATTGCTTTTTTAAACTTGCAAAAACATAGAAAAATGCTGTTTTGAACAATTCAAACTGACAAATTCATGTTTCTTTCGTGTGAAACGGCGATTTATGAGAAATGACGATAAAATTGCTGTTTTAAACTTGCAAAAACATAGAAAAACGCTGTTTTCAACTATTCAAAGTGATAAATTCATGTTTCTTTCGTGTGAAACGGCGATTTATGAGAAATGACGATAAAATTGCTGTTTTAAACTTGCAAAAACATAGAAAAACGCTGTTTTTAACTATTCAAACTGATAAATTCAGGTTTCTTTCGTTCGAAACGGTGGATTTTTGTGAAATCACGATAAAACTGCTGTTTTAAACTTGCAAAAACATAGAAAAACGCTGTTTTCAACTATTCAAACTGATAAATTCATGTTTCTTTCGTGCGAAACGGCGATTTATGAGAAATAACGATAAAATTGCTGTTTTAAACTTGCAAAAACATAGAAAAACGCAGTTTTGAACTATTCAAACTGACAAATTCATGTTTCTTTCGTGTGAAACGGCGATTTATGAGAAATGACGATAAAATTGCTGTTTTAAACTTGCAAAAACATAGAAAAACGCTGTTTTAAACTATTCAAACTGACAAATTCATGTTTCTTTCGTGTGAAACGGCGATTTATGAGAAATGACGATAAAATTGCTGTTTTAAACTTGCAAAAACATAGAAAAACGCTGTTTTTAACTATTCAAACTGATAAATTCAGGTTTCTTTCGTTCGAAACGGTGGATTTTTGTGAAATCACTATAAAACTGCTGTTTTAAACTTGCAAAAACATAGAAAAACGCTGTTTTGAACTATTCAAACTGACAAATTCATGTTTCCTTCGTGTGAAACGGCGATTTATGAGAAATGACGATAAAATTGCTGTTTTAAACTGGCAAAAACATAGAAAAACGCTGTTTTCAACTATTCAAACTGATAAATTCATGTTTCTTTCGTGCGAAACGGCGATTTATGAGAAATGACGATAAAATTGCTGTTTTAAACTTGCAAAAACATAGAAAAACGCTGTTTTAAACTATTCAAACTGACAAAATCATGTTTCTTTCGTGTGAAACAGCGATTTATGAGAAATGACGATAAAATTGCTGTTTTAAACTTGCAAAAACATAGAAAAACGCTGTTTTCAACTATTCAAACTGATAAATTCAGGTTTCTTTCGTGTGAAACGGCGATTTATGAGAAATGACGATAAAATTGCTGTTTTAAACTTGCAAAAACATAGAAAAACGCTGTTTTGAACTATTCAAACTGACAAATTCATGTTTCTTTCGTGTGAAACGGCGATTTATGAGAAATGACGATAAAATTGCTGTTTTAAACTTGCAAAAACATAGAAAAACGCTGTTTTCAACTATACAAACTGATAAATTCAGGTTTCTTTCGTTCGAAACGGTGGATTTTTGTGAAATCACGATAAAACTGCTGTTTTAAACTTGCAAAAACATGGAAAAACGCTGTTCTGAACTATTCAAACTGACAAATTCATGTTTCTTTCGTGTGAAACGGCGATTTATGAGAAATGACGATAAAATTGATGTTTTAAACTTGCAAAAACAGAAAAACGCTGTTTTGAACTATTCAAACTGACAAATTCATCTTTCTTCCGTGTGATACGCCGATTTATGAGAAATGACGATAAAATTGCTGTTTTAAACTTGCAAAAACAGAAAAACGCTGTATTCAACTATTCAAACTGATAAATTCATGTTTCTTTCGTGTGAAACGGCGATTTATGAGAAATGACGATAAAATTGCTGTTTTAAACTTGCAAAAACATAGAAAAATGCTGTTTTGAACTATTCAAACTGACAAATTCATGTTTATTTCGTGTGAAACGGCGATTTATGAGAAATGACGATAAAATTGCTGTTTTAAACTTGCAAAAACATAGAAAAACGCTGTTTTGAACTATTCAAACTGACAAATTCATGTTTCCTTCGTGTGAAACGGCGATTTATGAGAAATGACGATAAAATTGCTGTTTTAAACTGGCAAAAACATAGAAAAACGCTGTTTTCAACTATTCAAACTGATAAATTCATGTTTCTTTCGTGCGAAACGGCGATTTATGAGAAATGACGATAAAATTGCTGTTTTAAACTTGCAAAAACATAGAAAAACGCTGTTTTAAACTATTCAAACTGACAAAATCATGTTTCTTTCGTGTGAAACGGCGATTTATGAGAAATGACGATAAAATTGCTGTTTTAAACTTGCAAAAACATAGAAAAACGCTGTTTTCAACTATTCAAACTGATAAATTCAGGTTTATTTCGTTCGAAACGGTGGATTTCTGTGAAATCACGATAAAACTGCTGTTTTAAACTTGCAAAAACATAGAAAAACGCTGTTTTGAACTATTCAAACTGACAAATTCATGTTTCTTTCGTGTGAAACGACGATTTATGAGAAATGACGATAAAATTGCTGTTTTAAACATGCAAAAACATAGAAAAACGCTGTTTTGAACTATTCAAACTGACAAATTCATGTTTCTTTCGTGTGAAACGGCGATTTATGAGAAATGACGATAAAATTGCTGTTTTAAACTTGCAAAAACATAGAAAAACGCTGTTTTGAACTATTCAAACTGACAAATTCATGTTTCTTTCGTGTGAAACGGCGATTTATGAGAAATGACGATAAAATTGCTGTTTTAAACTTGCAAAAACATAGAAAAACGCTGTTTTCAACTATACAAACTGATAAATTCAGGTTTCTTTCGTTCGAAACGGTGGATTTTTGTGAAATCACGATAAAACTGCTGTTTTAAACTTGCAAAAACATGGAAAAACGCTGTTTTGAACTATTTAAACTGACAAATTCATGTTTCTTTCGTGTGAAACGGCGATTTATGAGAAATGACGATAAAATTGATGTTTTAAACTTGCAAAAACAGAAAAACGCTGTTTTGAACTATTCAAACTGACAAATTCATCTTTCTTTCGTGTGATACGCCGATTTATGAGAAATGACGATAAAATTGCTGTTTTAAACTTGCAAAAACAGAAAAACGCTGTATTCAACTATTCAAACTGATAAATTCATGTTTCTTTCGTGTGAAACGGCGATTTATGAGAAATGACGATAAAATTGCTGTTTTAAACTTGCAAAAACATAGAAAAATGCTGTTTTGAACTATTCAAACTGACAAATTCATGTTTCTTTCGTGTGAAACGGCGATTTATGAGAAATGACGATAAAATTGCTGTTTTAAACTTGCAAAAACATAGAAAAACGCTGTTTTCAACTATTCAAACTGATAAATTCATGTTTCTTTCGTGTGAAACGGCGATTTATGAGAAATGACGATAAAATTGCTGTTTTAAACTTGCAAAAACATAGAAAAACGCTGTTTTTAACTATTCAAACTGATAAATTCAGGTTTCTTTCGTTCGAAACGGTGGATTTTTGTGAAATCACGATAAAACTGCTGTTTTAAACTTGCAAAAACATAGAAAAACGCTGTTTTGAACTATTCAAACTGACAAATTCATGTTTCCTTCGTGTGAAACGGCGATTTATGAGAAATGACGATAAAATTGCTGTTTTAAACTGGCAAAAACATAGAAAAACGCTGTTTTCAACTATTCAAACTGATAAATTCATTTTTCTTTCGTGCGAAACGGCGATTTATGAGAAATGACGATAAAATTGCTGTTTTAAACTTGCAAAAACATAGAAAAACGCTGTTTTAAACTATTCAAACTGACAAAATCATGTTTCTTTCGTGTGAAACGGCGATTTATGAGAAATGACGATAAAATTGCTGTTTTAAACTTGCAAAAACATAGAAAAACGCTGTTTTCAACTATTCAAACTGATAAATTCAGGTTTATTTCGTTCGAAACGGTGGATTTCTGTGAAATCACGATAAAACTGCTGTTTTAAACTTGCAAAAACCTAGAAAAACGCTGTTTTGAACTATTCAAACTGACAAATTCATGTTTTTTTCGTGTGAAACGGCGATTTATGAGAAATGACGATAAAATTGCTGTTTTAAACATGCAAAAACATAGAAAAACGCTGTTTTGAACTATTCAAACTGACAAATTCATGTTTCTTTCGTGTGAAATGGCGATTTATGAGAAATGACGATAAAATTGCTGTTTTAAACTTGCAAAAACATAGAAAAACGCTGTTTTGAACTATTCAAACTGACAAATTCATGTTTCTTTCGTGTGAAACGGCGATTTATGAGAAATGACGATAAAATTGCTGTTTTAAACTTGCAAAAACATAGAAAAACGCTGTTTTCAACTATACAAACTGATAAATTCAGGTTTCTTTCGTTCGAAACGGTGGATTTTTGTGAAATCACGATAAAACTGCTGTTTTAAACTTGCAAAAACATGGAAAAACGCTGTTTTGAACTATTTAAACTGACAAATTCATGTTTCTTTCGTGTGAAACGGCGATTTATGAGAAATGACGATAAAATTGATGTTTTAAACTTGCAAAAACAGAAAAACGCTGTTTTGAACTATTCAAACTGACAAATTCATCTTTCTTTCGTGTGATACGCCGATTTATGAGAAATGACGATAAAATTGCTGTTTTAAACTTGCAAAAACAGAAAAACGCTGTATTCAACTATTCAAACTGATAAATTCATGTTTCTTTCGTGTGAAACGGCGATTTATGAGAAATGACGATAAAATTGCTGTTTTAAACTTGCAAAAACATAGAAAAATGCTGTTTTGAACTATTCAAACTGACAAATTCATGTTTCTTTCGTGTGAAACGGCGATTTATGAGAAATGACGATAAAATTGCTGTTTTAAACTTGCAAAAACATAGAAAAACGCTGTTTTCAACTATTCAAACTGATAAATTCATGTTTCTTTCGTGTGAAACGGCGATTTATGAGAAATGACGATAAAATTGCTGTTTTAAACTTGCAAAAACATAGAAAAACGCTGTTTTTAACTATTCAAACTGATAAATTCAGGTTTCTTTCGTTCGAAACGGTGGATTTTTGTGAAATCACGATAAAACTGCTGTTTTAAACTTGCAAAAACATAGAAAAACGCTGTTTTGAACTATTCAAACTGACAAATTCATGTTTCCTTCGTGTGAAACGGCGATTTATGAGAAATGACGATAAAATTGCTGTTTTAAACTGGCAAAAACATAGAAAAACGCTGTTTTCAACTATTCAAACTGATAAATTCATGTTTCTTTCGTGCGAAACGGCGATTTATGAGAAATGACGATAAAATTGCTGTTTTAAACTTGCAAAAACATAGAAAAACGCTGTTTTAAACTATTCAAACTGACAAAATCATGTTTCTTTCGTGTGAAACGGCGATTTATGAGAAATGACGATAAAATTGCTGTTTTAAACTTGCAAAAACATAGAAAAACGCTGTTTTCAACTATTCAAACTGATAAATTCAGGTTTATTTCGTTCGAAACGGTGGATTTCTGTGAAATCACGATAAAACTGCTGTTTTAAACTTGCAAAAACATAGAAAAACGCTGTTTTGAACTATTCAAACTGACAAATTCATGTTTTTTTCGTGTGAAACGGCGATTTATGAGAAATGACGATAAAATTGCTGTTTTAAACATGCAAAAACATAGAAAAACGCTGTTTTGAACTATTCAAACTGACAAATTCATGTTTCTTTCGTGTGAAACGGCGATTTATGAGAAATGACGATAAAATTGCTGTTTTAAACTTGCAAAAACATAGAAAAACGCTGTTTTGAACTATTCAAACTGACAAATTCATGTTTCTTTCGTGTGAAACGGCGATTTATGAGAAATGACGATAAAATTGCTGTTTTAAACTTGCAAAAACATAGAAAAACGCTGTTTTCAACTATACAAACTGATAAATTAAGGTTTCTTTCGTTCGAAACGGTGGATTTTTGTGAAATCACGATAAAACTGCTGTTTTAAACTTGCAAAAACATGGAAAAACGCTGTTCTGAACTATTCAAACTGACAAATTCATGTTTCTTTCGTGTGAAACGGCGATTTATGAGAAATGACGATAAAATTGATGTTTTAAACTTGCAAAAACAGAAAAACGCTGTTTTGAACTATTCAAACTGACAAATTCATCTTTCTTCCGTGTGATACGCCGATTTATGAGAAATGACGATAAAATTGCTGTTTTAAACTTGCAAAAACAGAAAAACGCTGTATTCAACTATTCAAACTGATAAATTCATGTTTCTTTCGTGTGAAACGGCGATTTATGAGAAATGACGATAAAATTGCTGTTTTAAACTTGCAAAAACATAGAAAAATGCTGTTTTGAACTATTCAAACTGACAAATTCATGTTTCTTTCGTGTGAAACGGCGATTTATGAGAAATGACGATAAAATTGCTGTTTTAAACTTGCAAAAACATAGAAAAACGCTGTTTTCAACTATTCAAACTGATAAATTCATGTTTCTTTCGTGTGAAACGGCGATTTATGAGAAATGACGATAAAATTGCTGTTTTAAACTTGCAAAAACATAGAAAAACGCTGTTTTTAACTATTCAAACTGATAAATTCAGGTTTCTTTCGTTCGAAACGGTGGATTTTTGTGAAATCACGATAAAACTGCTGTTTTAAACTTGCAAAAACATAGAAAAACGCTGTTTTGAACTATTCAAACTGACAAATTCATGTTTCCTTCGTGTGAAACGGCGATTTATGAGAAATGACGATAAAATTGCTGTTTTAAACTGGAAAAAACATAGAAAAACGCTGTTTTCAACTATTCAAACTGATAAATTCATGTTTCTTTCGTGCGAAACGGCGATTTATGAGAAATGACGATAAAATTGCTGTTTTAAACTTGCAAAAACATAGAAAAACGCTGTTTTAAACTATTCAAACTGACAAAATCATGTTTCTTTCGTGTGAAACGGCGATTTATGAGAAATGACGATAAAATTGCTGTTTTAAACTTGCAAAAACATAGAAAAACGCTGTTTTCAACTATTCAAACTGATAAATTCAGGTTTATTTCGTTCGAAACGGTGGATTTCTGTGAAATCACGATAAAACTGCTGTTTTAAACTTGCAAAAACATAGAAAAACGCTGTTTTGAACTATTCAAACTGACAAATTCATGTTTCTTTCGTGTGAAACGGCGATTTATGAGAAATGACGATAAAATTGCTGTTTTAAACATGCAAAAACATAGAAAAACGCTGTTTTGAACTATTCAAACTGACAAATTCATGTTTCTTTCGTGTGAAACGGCGATTTATGAGAAATGACGATAAAATTGCTGTTTTAAACTTGCAAAAACATAGAAAAACGCTGTTTTGAACTATTCAAACTGACAAATTCATGTTTCTTTCGTGTGAAACGGCGATTTATGAGAAATGACGATAAAATTGCTGTTTTAAACTTGCAAAAACATAGAAAAACGCTGTTTTCAACTATACAAACTGATAAATTCAGGTTTCTTTCGTTCGAAACGGTGGATTTTTGTGAAATCACGATAAAACTGCTGTTTTAAACTTGCAAAAACATGGAAAAACGCTGTTCTGAACTATTCAAACTGACAAATTCATGTTTCTTTCGTGTGAAACGGCGATTTATGAGAAATGACGATAAAATTGATGTTTTAAACTTGCAAAAACAGAAAAACGCTGTTTTGAACTATTCAAACTGACAAATTCATCTTTCTTCCGTGTGATACGCCGATTTATGAGAAATGACGATAAAATTGCTGTTTTAAACTTGCAAAAACAGAAAAACGCTGTATTCAACTATTCAAACTGATAAATTCAGGTTTCTTTCGTTCGAAACGGTGGATTTTTGTGAAATCACGATAAAACTGCTGTTTTAAACTTGCAAAAACATAGAAAAACGCTGTTTTGAACTATTCAAACTGACAAATTCATGTTTCCTTCGTGTGAAACGGCGATTTATGAGAAATGACGATAAAATTGCTGTTTTAAACTGGCAAAAACATAGAAAAACGCTGTTTTCAACTATTCAAACTGATAAATTCATGTTTCTTTCGTGCGAAACGGCGATTTATGAGAAATGACGATAAAATTGCTGTTTTAAACTTGCAAAAACATAGAAAAACGCTGTTTTAAACTATTCAAACTGACAAAATCATGTTTCTTTCGTGTGAAACGGCGATTTATGAGAAATGACGATAAAATTGCTGTTTTAAACTTGCAAAAACATAGAAAAACGCTGTTTTCAACTATTCAAACTGATAAATTCAGGTTTATTTCGTTCGAAACGGTGGATTTCTGTGAAATCACGATAAAACTGCTGTTTTAAACTTGCAAAAACATAGAAAAACGCTGTTTTGAACTATTCAAACTGACAAATTCATGTTTCTTTCGTGTGAAACGGCGATTTATGAGAAATGACGATAAAATTGCTGTTTTAAACATGCAAAAACATAGAAAAACGCTGTTTTGAACTATTCAAACTGACAAATTCATGTTTCTTTCGTGTGAAACGGCGATTTATGAGAAATGACGATAAAATTGCTGTTTTAAACTTGCAAAAACATAGAAAAACGCTGTTTTGAACTATTCAAACTGACAAATTCATGTTTCTTTCGTGTGAAACGGCGATTTATGAGAAATGACGATAAAATTGCTGTTTTAAACATGCAAAAACATAGAAAAACGCTGTTTTGAACTATTCAAACTGACAAATTCATGTTTCTTTCGTGTGAAACGGCGATTTATGAGAAATGACGATAAAATTGCTGTTTTAAACTTGCAAAAACATAGAAAAACGCTGTTTTGAACTATTCAAACTAACAAATTCATGTTTCTTTCGTGTGAAACGGCGATTTATGAGAAATGACGATAAAATTGCTGTTTTAAACTTGCAAAAACATAGAAAAACGCTGTTTTCAACAATTCAAACTGATAAATTCATGTTTCTTTCGTGCGAAACGGCGGTTTATAAGAAATGACGATAAAATTGCTGTTTTAAACTTGCAAAAACATAGAAAAACGCTGTTTTGAACTATTCAAACTGACAAATTCATGTTTCTTTCGTGTGAAACGGCGATTTATGAGAAATGACGATAAAATTGCTGTTTTAAACATGCAAAAACATAGAAAAACGCTGTTTTGAACTATTCAAACTGACAAATTCATGTTTCTTTCATGTGAAACGGCGATTTATGAGAAAAGACGATAAAATTGCTGTTTTAAACTTGCAAAAACATAGAAAAACGCTGTTTTGAACTATTCAAACTGACAAATTCATGTTTCTTTCGTGTGAAACGGCGATTTATGAGAACTGACGATAAAATTGCTGTTTTAAACTTGCAAAAACATAGAAAAACGCTGTTTTTAACTATTCAAGCTGATAAATTCATGTTTCTTTCGTGCGAAACGGCGATTTATGAGAAATGATGATAAAATTGCTGTTTTAAACTTGCAAAAACATAGCAAAACGCTGTTTTTAACTATTCAAACTGATAAATTCAGGTTTCTTTCGTTCGAAACGGTAGATTTTTGTGAAATCACGATAAAACTGCTGTTTTAAACTTGCAAAAACATAAAAAAACGCTGTTTTGAACTATTCAAACTGACAAATTCATGTTTCTTTCGTGTGAAACGGCGATTTATGAGAAATGACGATAAAATTGCTGTTTTAAACTTGCAAAAACATAGAAAAACGCTGTATTCAACTATTCAAACTGATAAATTCATGTTTCTTTCGTGTGAAACGGCGATTTATGAGAAATGACGATAAAATTGCTTTTTTAAACTTGCAAAAACATAGAAAAATGCTGTTTTGAACAATTCAAACTGACAAATTCATGTTTCTTTCGTGTGAAACGGCGATTTATGAGAAATGACGATAAAATTGCTGTTTTAAACTTGCAAAAACATAGAAAAACGCTGTTTTCAACTATTCAAAGTGATAAATTCATGTTTCTTTCGTGTGAAACGGCGATTTATGAGAAATGACGATAAAATTGCTGTTTTAAACTTGCAAAAACATAGAAAAACGCTGTTTTTAACTATTCAAACTGATAAATTCAGGTTTCTTTCGTTCGAAACGGTGGATTTTTGTGAAATCACGATAAAACTGCTGTTTTAAACTTGCAAAAACATAGAAAAACGCTGTTTTCAACTATTCAAACTGATAAATTCATGTTTCTTTCGTGCGAAACGGCGATTTATGAGAAATAACGATAAAATTGCTGTTTTAAACTTGCAAAAACATAGAAAAACGCAGTTTTGAACTATTCAAACTGACAAATTCATGTTTCTTTCGTGTGAAACGGCGATTTATGAGAAATGACGATAAAATTGCTGTTTTAAACTTGCAAAAACATAGAAAAACGCTGTTTTAAACTATTCAAACTGACAAATTCATGTTTCTTTCGTGTGAAACGGCGATTTATGAGAAATGACGATAAAATTGCTGTTTTAAACTTGCAAAAACATAGAAAAACGCTGTTTTTAACTATTCAAACTGATAAATTCAGGTTTCTTTCGTTCGAAACGGTGGATTTTTGTGAAATCACTATAAAACTGCTGTTTTAAACTTGCAAAAACATAGAAAAACGCTGTTTTGAACTATTCAAACTGACAAATTCATGTTTCCTTCGTGTGAAACGGCGATTTATGAGAAATGACGATAAAATTGCTGTTTTAAACTGGCAAAAACATAGAAAAACGCTGTTTTCAACTATTCAAACTGATAAATTCATGTTTCTTTCGTGCGAAACGGCGATTTATGAGAAATGACGATAAAATTGCTGTTTTAAACTTGCAAAAACATAGAAAAACGCTGTTTTAAATTATTCAAACTGACAAAATCATGTTTCTTTCGTGTGAAACGGCGATTTATGAGAAATGACGATAAAATTGCTGTTTTAAACTTGCAAAAACATAGAAAAACGCTGTTTTCAACTATTCAAACTGATAAATTCAGGTTTCTTTCGTGTGAAACGGCGATTTATGAGAAATGACGATAAAATTGCTGTTTTAAACTTGCATAAACATAGAAAAACGCTGTTTTGAACTATTCAAACTGACAAATTCATGTTTCTTTCGTGTGAAACGGCGATTTATGAGAAATGACGATAAAATTGCTGTTTTAAACTTGCAAAAACATAGAAAAACGCTGTTTTCAACTATACAAACTGATAAATTCAGGTTTCTTTCGTTCGAAACGGTGGATTTTTGTGAAATCACGATAAAACTGCTGTTTTAAACTTGCAAAAACATGGAAAAACGCTGTTTTGAACTATTCAAACTGACAAATTCATGTTTCCTTCGTGTGAAACGGCGATTTATGAGAAATGACGATAAAATTGCTGTTTTAAACTGGCAAAAACATAGAAAAACGCTGTTTTCAACTATTCAAACTGATAAATTCATGTTTCTTTCGTGCGAAACGGCGATTTATGAGAAATGACGATAAAATTGCTGTTTTAAACTTGCAAAAACATAGAAAAACGCTGTTTTAAACTATTCAAACTGACAAAATCATGTTTCTTTCGTGTGAAACGGCGATTTATGAGAAATGACGATAAAATTGCTGTTTTAAACTTCAAAAACATAGAAAAACGCTGTTTTCAACTATTCAAACTGATAAATTCAGGTTTATTTCGTTCGAAACGGTGGATTTCTGTGAAATCACGATAAAACTGCTGTTTTAAACTTGCAAAAACATAGAAAAACGCTGTTTTGAACTATTCAAACTGACAAATTCATGTTTCTTTCGTGTGAAACGGCGATTTATGAAAAATGACGATAAAATTGCTGTTTTAAACATGCAAAAACATAGAAAAACGCTGTTTTGAACTATTCAAACTGACAAATTCATGTTTCTTTCGTGTGAAACGGCGATTTATGAGAAATGACGATAAAATTGCTGTTTTAAACTTGCAAAAACATAGAAAAACGCTGTTTTGAACTATTCAAACTGACAAATTCATGTTTCTTTCGTGTGAAACGGCGATTTATGAGAAATGACGATAAAATTGCTGTTTTAAACTTGCAAAAACATAGAAAAACGCTGTTTTCAACTATACAAACTGATAAATTCAGGTTTCTTTCGTTCGAAACGGTGGATTTTTGTGAAATCACGATAAAACTGCTGTTTTAAACTTGCAAAAACATGGAAAAACGCTGTTTTGAACTATTCAAACTGACAAATTCATGTTTCTTTCGTGTGAAACGGCGATTTATGAGAAATGACGATAAAATTGATGTTTTAAACTTGCAAAAACAGAAAAACGCTGTTTTGAACTATTCAAACTGACAAATTCATCTTTCTTTCGTGTGATACGCCGATTTATGAGAAATGACGATAAAATTGCTGTTTTAAACTTGCAAAAACAGAAAAACGCTGTATTCAACTATTCAAACTGATAAATTCATGTTTCTTTCGTGTGAAACGGCGATTTATGAGAAATGACGATAAAATTGATGTTTTAAACTTGCAAAAACAGAAAAACGCTGTTTTGAACTATTCAAACTGACAAATTCATGTTTCTTTCGTGTAAAACGCCGATTTATGAGAAATGACGATAAAATTGCTGTTTTAAACTTGCAAAAACAGAAAAACGCTGTTTTTAACTATTCAAACTGATAAATTCAGGTTTCTTTCGTTCGAAACGGTGGATTTTTGTGGAATCACGATAAAACTGCTGTTTTAAACTTGCTAAAACATAAAAAAACGCTGTTTTGAACTATTCAAACTGACAAATTCATGTTTCCTTTGTGTGAAACGGCGATTTATGAGAAATGACGATAAAATTGCTGTTTTAAACTTGCAAAAACATAGAAAAACGCTGTTTTCAACTATTCAAACTGATAAATTCAGGTTTCTTTCGTTCGAAACGGTGGATTTTTGTAAAATCACGATAAAACTGCTGTTTTAAACTTGCAAAAACATAGAAAAACGCTGTTTTGAACTATTCAAACTGACAAATTCATGTTTCCTTCGTGTGAAACGGCGATTTATGAGAAATGACGATAAAATTGCTGTTTTAAACTTGCAAAAACATAGAAAAACGCTGTTTTCAACTATTCAAACTGACAAAATTCATGTTTCTTTCGTGCGAAACGGCGATTTATGAGAAATGACGATAAAATTGCTGTTTTAAACTTGCAAAAACATAGAAAAATGCTGTTTTGAACTATTCAAACTGACAAATTCATGTTTCTTTCGTGTGAAACGGCGATTTATGA
This sequence comes from Poecilus cupreus, assembly GCA_963942605.1. Classification (NCBI taxonomy): domain Eukaryota; kingdom Metazoa; phylum Arthropoda; class Insecta; order Coleoptera; family Carabidae; genus Poecilus; species Poecilus cupreus. The sequence continues at coordinate 138,026 of CAWWDY010001556.1, read as the reverse complement.
GAAATGACGATAAAATTGCTGTTTTAAACTTGCAAAAACATAGAAAAACGCTGTTTTCAACTATTCAAACTGATAAATTCAGGTTTCTTTCGTTCGAAACGGTGGATTTTTGTGAAATCACGATAAAACTGCTGTTTTAAACTTGCAAAAACATGGAAAAACGCTGTTTTGAACTATTCAAACTGACAAATTCATGTTTCTTTCGTGTGAAACGGCGATTTATGAGAAATGACGATAAAATTGATGTTTTAAACTTGCAAAAACAGAAAAACGCTGTTTTGAACTATTCAAACTGACAAATTCATCTTTCTTTCGTGTGATACGCCGATTTATGAGAAATGACGATAAAATTGCTGTTTTAAACTTGCAAAAACATAGAAAAACGCTGTTTTCAACTATTCAAACTGATAAATTCAGGTTTCTTTCGTTCGAAACGGTGGATTTTTGTGAAATCACGATAAAACTGCTGTTTTAAACTTGCAAAAACATAGAAAAACGCTGTTTTGAACTATTCAAACTGACAAATTCATGTTTCTTTCGTGTGAAACGGCGATTTATGAGAAATGACGATAAAATTGATGTTTTAAACTTGCAAAAACAGAAAAACGCTGTTTTGAACTATTCAAACTGACAAATTCATGTTTCTTTCGTGTAAAACGCCGATTTATGAGAAATGACGATAAAATTGCTGTTTTAAACTTGCAAAAACAGAAAAACGCTGTTTTTAACTATTCAAACTGATAAATTCAGGTTTCTTTCGTTCGAAACGGTGGATTTTTGTGGAATCACGATAAAACTGCTGTTTTAAACTTGCTAAAACATAAAAAAACGCTGTTTTGAACTATTCAAACTGACAAATTCATGTTTCCTTTGTGTGAAACGGCGATTTATGAGAAATGACGATAAAATTGCTGTTTTAAACTTGCAAAAACATAGAAAAACGCTGTTTTCAACTATTCAAACTGATAAATTCAGGTTTCTTTCGTTCGAAACGGTGGATTTTTGTAAAATCACGATAAAACTGCTGTTTTAAACTTGCAAAAACATAGAAAAACGCTGTTTTGAACTATTCAAACTGACAAATTCATGTTTCCTTCGTGTGAAACGGCGATTTATGAGAAATGACGATAAAATTGCTGTTTTAAACTTGCAAAAACATAGAAAAACGCTGTATTCAACTATTCAAACTGATAAATTCATGTTTCTTTCGTGCGAAACGGCGATTTATGAGAAATGACGATAAAATTGCTGTTTTAAACTTGCAAAAACATAGAAAAACGCTGTTTTAAACTATTCAAACTGACAAAATCATGTTTCTTTCGTGTGAAACGGCGATTTATGAGAAATGACGATAAAATTGCTGTTTTAAACTTGCAAAAACATAGAAAAACGCTGTTTTCAACTATTCAAACTGATAAATTCAGGTTTCTTTCGTTCGAAACGGTGGATTTCTGTGAAATCACGATAAAACTGCTGTTTTAAACTTGCAAAAACATAGAAAAACGCTGTTTTGAACTATTCAAACTGACAAATTCATGTTTCTTTCGTGTGAAACGGCGATTTATGAGAAATGACGATAAAATTGCTGTTTTAAACATGCAAAAACATAGAAAAACGCTGTTTTGAACTATTCAAACTGACAAATTCATGTTTCTTTCGTGTGAAACGGCGATTTATGAGAAATGACGATAAAATTGCTGTTTTAAACTTGCAAAAACATAGAAAAACGCTGTTTTGAACTATTCAAACTGACAAATTCATGTTTCTTTCGTGTGAAACGGCGATTTATGAGAAATGACGATAAAATTGCTGTTTTAAACTTGCAAAAACATAGAAAAACGCTGTTTTTAACTATTCAAACTGATAAATTCAGGTTTCTTTCGTTCGAAACGGTGGATTTTTGTAAAATCACGATAAAACTGCTGTTTTAAACTTGCAAAAACATAGAAAAACGCTGTTTTGAACTATTCAAACTGACAAATTCATGTTTCCTTCGTGTGAAACGGCGATTTATGAGAAATGACGATAAAATTGCTGTTTTAAACTTGCAAAAACATAGAAAAACGCTGTATTCAACTATTCAAACTGATAAATTCATGTTTCTTTCGTGCGAAACGGCGATTTATGAGAAATGACGATAAAATTGCTGTTTTAAACTTGCAAAAACATAGAAAAACGCTGTTTTAAACTATTCAAACTGACAAAATCATGTTTCTTTCGTGTGAAACGGCGATTTATGAGAAATGACGATAAAATTGCTGTTTTAAACTTGCAAAAACATAGAAAAACGCTGTTTTCAACTATTCAAACTGATAAATTCAGGTTTCTTTCGTTCGAAACGGTGGATTTCTGTGAAATCACGATAAAACTGCTGTTTTAAACTTGCAAAAACATAAAAAAACGCTGTTTTGAACTATTCAAACTGACAAATTCATGTTGCTTTCGTGTGAAACTACGATTTATGAGAAATGACGATAAAATTGCTGTTTTAAACTTGCAAAAACATAGATAAACGCTGTTTTCAACTATTCAAACTGATAAATTCAGGTTTCTTTCGTTCGAAACGGTGGATTTCTGTGAAATCACGATAAAACTGCTGTTTTAAACTTGCAAAAACATAGAAAAACGCTGTTTTGAACTATTCAAACTGACAAATTCATGTTTCTTTCGTGTGAAACGGCGATTTATGAGAAATGACGATAAAATTGCTGTTTTAAACATGCAAAAACATAGAAAAACGCTGTTTTGAACTATTCAAACTGACAAATTCATGTTTCTTTCGTGTGAAACGGCGATTTATGAGAAATGACGATAAAATTGCTGTTTTAAACTTGCAAAAACATAGAAAAACGCTGTTTTGAACTATTCAAACTGACAAATTCATGTTTCTTTCGTGTGAAACGGCGATTTATGAGAAATGACGATAAAATTGATGTTTTAAACTTGCAAAAACAGAAAAACGCTGTTTTGAACTATTCAAACTGACAAATTCATCTTTCTTTCGTGTGATACGCCGATTTATGAGAAATGACGATAAAATTGCTGTTTTAAACTTGCAAAAACAGAAAAACGCTGTATTCAACTATTCAAACTGATAAATTCATGTTTCTTTCGTGTGAAACGGCGATTTATGAGAAATGACGATAAAATTGCTGTTTTAAACTTGCAAAAACATAGAAAAATGCTGTTTTGAACTATTCAAACTGACAAATTCATGTTTCTTTCGTGTGAAACGGCGATTTATGAGAAATGACGATAAAATTGCTGTTTTAAACTTGCAAAAACATAGAAAAACGCTGTTTTCAACTATTCAAACTGATAAATTCAGGTTTCTTTCGTTCGAAACAGTGGATTTTTGTGAAATCACGATAAAACTGCTGTTTTAAACTTGCAAAAACATGGAAAAACGCTGTTTTGAACTATTCAAACTGACAAATTCATGTTTCTTTCGTGTGAAACGGCGATTTATGAGAAATGACGATAAAATTGATGTTTTAAACTTGCAAAAACAGAAAAACGCTGTTTTGAACTATTCAAACTGACAAATTCATCTTTCTTTCGTGTGATACGCCGATTTATGAGAAATGACGATAAAATTGCTGTTTTAAACTTGCAAAAACATAGAAAAACGCTGTTTTCAACTATTCAAACTGATAAATTCAGGTTTCTTTCGTTCGAAACGGTGGATTTTTGTGAAATCACGATAAAACTGCTGTTTTAAACTTGCAAAAACATAGAAAAACGCTGTTTTGAACTATTCAAACTGACAAATTCATGTTTCTTTCGTGTGAAACGGCGATTTATGAGAAATGACGATAAAATTGATGTTTTAAACTTGCAAAAACAGAAAAACGCTGTTTTGAACTATTCAAACTGACAAATTCATGTTTCTTTCGTGTAAAACGCCGATTTATGAGAAATGACGATAAAATTGCTGTTTTAAACTTGCAAAAACAGAAAAACGCTGTTTTTAACTATTCAAACTGATAAATTCAGGTTTCTTTCGTTCGAAACGGTGGATTTTTGTAAAATCACGATAAAACTGCTGTTTTAAACTTGCAAAAACATAGAAAAACGCTGTTTTGAACTATTCAAACTGACAAATTCATGTTTCCTTCGTGTGAAACGGCGATTTATGAGAAATGACGATAAAATTGCTGTTTTAAACTTGCAAAAACATAGAAAAACGCTGTATTCAACTATTCAAACTGATAAATTCATGTTTCTTTCGTGCGAAACGGCGATTTATGAGAAATGACGATAAAATTGCTGTTTTAAACTTGCAAAAACATAGAAAAACGCTGTTTTAAACTATTCAAACTGACAAAATCATGTTTCTTTCGTGTGAAACGGCGATTTATGAGAAATGACGATAAAATTGCTGTTTTAAACTTGCAAAAACATAGAAAAACGCTGTTTTCAACTATTCAAACTGATAAATTCAGGTTTCTTTCGTTCGAAACGGTGGATTTCTGTGAAATCACGATAAAACTGCTGTTTTAAACTTGCAAAAACATAGAAAAACGCTGTTTTGAACTATTCAAACTGACAAATTCATGTTTCTTTCGTGTGAAACGGCGATTTATGAGAAATGACGATAAAATTGCTGTTTTAAACATGCAAAAACATAGAAAAACGCTGTTTTGAACTATTCAAACTGACAAATTCATGTTTCTTTCGTGTGAAACGGCGATTTATGAGAAATGACGATAAAATTGCTGTTTTAAACTTGCAAAAACATAGAAAAACGCTGTTTTGAACTATTCAAACTGACAAATTCATGTTTCTTTCGTGTGAAGCGGCGATTTATGAGAAATGACGATAAAATTGCTGTTTTAAACTTGCAAAAACATAGAAAAACGCTGTTTTCAACTATTCAAACTGATAAAATCAGGTTTCTTTCGTTCGAAACGGTGGATTTTTGTAAAATCACGATAAAACTGCTGTTTTAAACTTGCAAAAACATAGAAAAACGCTGTTTTGAACTATTCAAACTGACAAATTCATGTTTCCTTCGTGTGAAACGGCGATTTATGAGAAATGACGATAAAATTGCTGTTTTAAACTTGCAAAAACATAGAAAAACGCTGTATTCAACTATTCAAACTGATAAATTCATGTTTCTTTCGTGCGAAACGGCGATTTATGAGAAATGACGATAAAATTGCTGTTTTAAACTTGCAAAAACATAGAAAAACGCTGTTTTAAACTATTCAAACTGACAAAATCATGTTTCTTTCGTGTGAAACGGCGATTTATGAGAAATGACGATAAAATTGCTGTTTTAAACTTGCAAAAACATAGAAAAACGCTGTTTTCAACTATTCAAACTGATAAATTCAGGTTTCTTTCGTTCGAAACGGTGGATTTCTGTGAAATCACGATAAAACTGCTGTTTTAAACTTGCAAAAACATAGAAAAACGCTGTTTTGAACTATTCAAACTGACAAATTCATGTTTCTTTCGTGTGAAACGGCGATTTATGAGAAATGACGATAAAATTGCTGTTTTAAACATGCAAAAACATAGAAAAACGCTGTTTTGAACTATTCAAACTGACAAATTCATGTTTCTTTCGTGTGAAACGGCGATTTATGAGAAATGACGATAAAATTGCTGTTTTAAACTTGCAAAAACATAGAAAAACGCTGTTTTGAACTATTCAAACTGACAAATTCATGTTTCTTTCGTGTGAAACGGCGATTTATGAGAAATGACGATAAAATTGCTGTTTTAAACTTGCAAAAACATAGAAAAACGCTGTTTTCAACTATACAAACTGATAAATTCAGGTTTCTTTCGTTCGAAACGGTGGATTTTTGTGAAATCACGATAAAACTGCTGTTTTAAACTTGCAAAAACATGGAAAAACGCTGTTTTGAACTATTCAAACTGACAAATTCATGTTTCTTTCGTGTGAAACGGCGATTTATGAGAAATGACGATAAAATTGATGTTTTAAACTTGCAAAAACAGAAAAACGCTGTTTTGAACTATTCAAACTGACAAATTCATCTTTCTTTCGTGTGATACGCCGATTTATGAGAAATGACGATAAAATTGCTGTTTTAAACTTGCAAAAACAGAAAAACGCTGTATTCAACTATTCAAACTGATAAATTCATGTTTCTTTCGTGTGAAACGGCGATTTATGAGAAATGACGATAAAATTGCTGTTTTAAACTTGCAAAAACATAGAAAAATGCTGTTTTGAACTATTCAAACTGACAAATTCATGTTTCTTTCGTGTGAAACGGCGATTTATGAGAAATGACGATAAAATTGCTGTTTTAAACTTGCAAAAACATAGAAAAACGCTGTTTTCAACTATTCAAACTGATAAATTCAGGTTTCTTTCGTTCGAAACGGTGGATTTTTGTGAAATCACGATAAAACTGCTGTTTTAAACTTGCAAAAACATGGAAAAACGCTGTTTTGAACTATTCAAACTGACAAATTCATGTTTCTTTCGTGTGAAACGGCGATTTATGAGAAATGACGATAAAATTGATGTTTTAAACTTGCAAAAACAGAAAAACGCTGTTTTGAACTATTCAAACTGACAAATTCATCTTTCTTTCGTGTGATACGCCGATTTATGAGAAATGACGATAAAATTGCTGTTTTAAACTTGCAAAAACATAGAAAACCGCTGTTTTCAACTATTCAAACTGATAAATTCAGGTTTCTTTCGTTCGAAACGGTGGATTTTTGTGAAATCACGATAAAACTGCTGTTTTAAACTTGCAAAAACATAGAAAAACGCTGTTTTGAACTATTCAAACTGACAAATTCATGTTTCTTTCGTGTGAAACGGCGATTTATGAGAAATGACGATAAAATTGATGTTTTAAACTTGCAAAAACAGAAAAACGCTGTTTTGAACTATTCAAACTGACAAATTCATGTTTCTTTCGTGTAAAACGCCGATTTATGAGAAATGACGATAAAATTGCTGTTTTAAACTTGCAAAAACAGAAAAACGCTGTTTTTAACTATTCAAACTGATAAATTCAGGTTTCTTTCGTTCGAAACGGTGGATTTTTGTGGAATCACGATAAAACTGCTGTTTTAAACTTGCTAAAACATAAAAAAAACGCTGTTTTGAACTATTCAAACTGACAAATTCATGTTTCCTTTGTGTGAAACGGCGATTTATGAGAAATGACGATAAAATTGCTGTTTTAAACTTGCAAAAACATAGAAAAACGCTGTTTTCAACTATTCAAACTGATAAATTCAGGTTTCTTTCGTTCGAAACGGTTGATTTTTGTAAAATCACGATAAAACTGCTGTTTTAAACTTGCAAAAACATAGAAAAACGCTGTTTTGAACTATTCAAACTGACAAATTTATGTTTCTTTCGTGTGAAACGGCGATTTATGAGAAATGACGATAAAATTGATGTTTTAAACTTGCAAAAACATAGAAAAACGCTGTTTTGAACTATTCAAACTGACAAATTCATGTTTCTTTCGTGTGAAACGCCGATTTATGAGAAATGACGATAAAATTGCTGTTTTAAACTTGCAAAAACATAGAAAAATGCTGTTTTGAACTATTCAAACTGACAAATTCATGTTTCTTTCGTGTGAAACGGCGATTTATGAGAAATGACGATAAAATTGCTGTTTTAAACTTGCAAAAACAGAAAAACGCTGTATTCAACTATTCAAACTGATAAATTCATGTTTCTTTCGTGTGAAACGGCGATTTATGAGAAATGACGATAAAATTGCTGTTTTAAACTTGCAAAAACATAGAAAAATGCTGTTTTGAACTATTCAAACTGACAAATTCATGTTTCTTTCGTGTGAAACGGCGATTTATGAGAAATAACGATAAAATTGCTGTTTTAAACTTGCAAAAACATAGAAAAACGCTGGTTTCAACTATTCAAACTGATAAATTCAGGTTTCTTTCGTTCGAAACGGTGGATTTTTGTGAAATCACGATAAAACTGCTGTTTTAAACTTGCAAAAACATGGAAAAACGCTGTTTTGAACTATTCAAACTGACAAATTCATGTTTCTTTCGTGTGAAACGGCGATTTATGAGAAATGACGATAAAATTGATGTTTTAAACTTGCAAAAACAGAAAAACGCTGTTTTGAACTATTCAAACTGACAAATTCATCTTTCTTTCGTGTGATACGCCGATTTATGAGAAATGACGATAAAATTGCTGTTTTAAACTTGCAAAAACATAGAAAACCGCTGTTTTCAACTATTCAAACTGATAAATTCAGGTTTCTTTCGTTCGAAACGGTGGATTTTTGTGAAATCACGATAAAACTGCTGTTTTAAACTTGCAAAAACATAGAAAAACGCTGTTTTGAACTATTCAAACTGACAAATTCATGTTTCTTTCGTGTGAAACGGCGATTTATGAGAAATGACGATAAAATTGATGTTTTAAACTTGCAAAAACAGAAAAACGCTGTTTTGAACTATTCAAACTGACAAATTCATGTTTCTTTCGTGTAAAACGCCGATTTATGAGAAATGACGATAAAATTGCTGTTTTAAACTTGCAAAAACAGAAAAACGCTGTTTTTAACTATTCAAACTGATAAATTCAGGTTTCTTTCGTTCGAAACGGTGGATTTTTGTGGAATCACGATAAAACTGCTGTTTTAAACTTGCTAAAACATAAAAAAACGCTGTTTTGAACTATTCAAACTGACAAATTCATGTTTCCTTTGTGTGAAACGGCGATTTATGAGAAATGACGATAAAATTGCTGTTTTAAACTTGCAAAAACATAGAAAAACGCTGTTTTCAACTATTCAAACTGATAAATTCAGGTTTCTTTCGTTCGAAACGGTTGATTTTTGTAAAATCACGATAAAACTGCTGTTTTAAACTTGCAAAAACGTAGAAAAACGCTGTTTTGAACTATTCAAACTGACAAATTTATGTTTCTTTCGTGTGAAACGGCGATTTATGAGAAATGACGATAAAATTGATGTTTTAAACTTGCAAAAACATAGAAAAACGCTGTTTTGAACTATTCAAACTGACAAATTCATGTTTCTTTCGTGTGAAACGCCGATTTATGAGAAATGACGATAAAATTGCTGTTTTAAACTTGCAAAAACATAGAAAAACGCTGTTTTTAACTATTCAAACTGATAAATTCAGGTTTCTTTCGTTAGAAACGGTGGATTTTTGTGAAATCACGATAAAACTGCTGTTTTAAACTTGCAAAAACATAGAAAAACGCTGTTTTGAACTATTCAAACTGATAAATTCATGTATCTTTCGTGCGAAACGGCGGTTTATGAGAAATGACGATAAAATTGCTGTTTTAAACTTGCAAAAACATAGAAAAACGCTGTTTTGAACTATTTAAACTGACAAATTCATGTTTCTTTCGTGTGAAACGCCGATTTATGAGAAATGACGATAAAATTGCTGTTTTAAACTTGCAAAAACATAGAAAAACGCTGTTTTTAACTATTCAAACTGATAAATTCAGGTTTCTTTCGTTAGAAACGGTGGATTTTTGTGAAATCACGATAAAATTGCTGTTTTAAACTTGCAAAAACATAGAAAAACGCTGTTTTGAACTATTCAAACTGACAAATTCATGTTTCTTTCGTGTGAAACGGCGATTTATGAGAAATGACGATAAAATTGCTGTTTTAAACTTGCAAAAACATAGAAAAACGCTGTTTTGAATTATTTAAACTGACAAATTCATGTTTCTTTCGTGTGAAACGGCGATTTATGAGAAATGACGATTAAATTGCTGTTTTAAACTTGCAAAAACATAGAAAAACGCTGTTTTTAACTATTCAAACTGATAAATTCAGGTTTCTTTCGTTCGAAACGGTGGATTTTTGTGAAATCCCGATAAAACTGCTGTTTTAAACTTGCAAAAACATAGAAAAACGCTGTTTTGAACTATTCAAACTGACAAATTCATGTTTCTTTCGTGTGAAACGGCGATTTATGAGAAATGACAATAAAATTGCTGTTTTAAACTTGCAAAAACATAGAAAAACGCTGTTTTCAACTATTCAAAGTGATAAATTCATGTTTCTTTCGTGCGAAACGGCGATTTATGAGTAATGACTATAAAATTGCTGTTTTAAACTTGCAAAAACATAGAAAAACGCTGTTTTGAACTATTCAAACTGACAAAATCATGTTTCATTCGTGTGAAACGGCGATTTATAAGAAATGACGATAAAATTGCTGTTTTAAACTTGCAAAAACATAGAAAAACGCTGTTTTGAACTATTCAAACTGACAAATTCATGTTTCTTTCGTGTGAACCGGCGATTTATGAGAAATGACGATAAAATTGCTGTTTTAAACTTGCAAAAACATAGAAAAACGCTGTTTTGAACTATTCAAACTGACAAATTCATGTTTCTTTCGTGTGAAACGGCGATTTATGAGAAATGACGATAAAATTGCTGTTTTAAACTTGCAAAAACATAGAAAAACGCTGTTTTTAACTATTCAAACTGATAAATTCAGGTTTCTTTCGTTCGAAACGGTGGATTTTTGTGAAATCACGATAAAACTGCTGTTTTAAACTTGCAAAAACATAGAAAAACGCTGTTTTTAACTATTCAAACTGATAAATTCATGTTTCTTTTGTGTGAAACGGCGATTTATGAGAAATGACAATAAAATTGCTGTTTTAAACTTGCAAAAACATAGAAAAACGCTGTTTTCAACTATTCAAAGTGATAAATTCATGTTTCATTCGTGCGAAACGGCGATTTATGAGAAATGACGATAAAATTGCTGTTTTAAACTTGCAAAAACATAGAAAAACGCTGTTTTGAACTATTTAAACTGACAAATTCATATTTCTTTCGTGTGAAACGGCGATTTATGAGAAATGACGATAAAATTGCTGTTTTAAACTTGCAAAAACATAGAAAAACGCTGTTTTTAACTATTCAAACTGATAAATTCAGGTTTCTTTCGTTCGAAACGGTGGATTTTTGTGAAATCCCGATAAAACTGCTGTTTTAAACTTGCAAAAACATAGAAAAACGCTGTTTTGAACTATTCAAACTGACAAATTCATGTTTCTTTTGTGTGAAACGGCGATTTATGAGAAATGACAATAAAATTGCTGTTTTAAACTTGCAAAAACATAGAAAAACGCTGTTTTCAACTATTCAAAATGATAAATTCATGTTTCTTTCGTGCGAAACGGCGATTTATGAGAAATGACGATAAAATTGCTGTTTTAAACTTGCAAAAACATAGAAAAACGCTGTTTAGAACTATTTAAACTGACAAATTCATGTTTCTTTCGTGTGAAACGGCGATTTATGAGAAATGACGATAAAATTGCTGTTTTAAACTTGCAAAAACATAAAAAAACGCTGTTTTTAACTATTCAAACTGATAAATTCAGGTTTCTTTCGTTCGAAACGGTGGATTTTTGTGAAATCCCGATAAAACTGCTGTTTTAAACTTGCAAAAACATAGAAAAACGCTGTTTTGAACTATTCAAACTGACAAATTCATGTTTCTTTCGTGTGAAACGGCGATTTATGAGAAATGACATTAAAATTGCTGTTTTAAACTTGCAAAAACATAGAAAAACGCTGTTTTCAACTATTCAAAGTGATAAATTCATGTTTCTTTCGTGCGAAACGGCGATTTATGAGAAACGACTATAAAATTGCTGTTTTAAACTTGCAAAAACATAGAAAAACGCTGTTTTGAACTATTCTAACTGACAAAATCATGTTTCTTTCGTGTGAAACGGCGATTTATGAGAAATGATGATAAAATTGCTGTTTTAAACTTGCAAAAACATAGAAAAAACGCTGTTTTGAACTATTCAAACTGACAAATTCATGTTTCTTTCGTGTGAAACGGCGATTTATGAGAAATGACGATAAAATTGCTGTTTTAAACTTGCAAAAACATAGAAAAACGCTGTTTTTAACTATTCAAACTGATAAATTCAGGTTTCTTTCGTTCGAAACGGTGGATTTTTGTGAAATCACGATAAAACTGCTGTTTTAAACTTGCAAAAACATAGAAAAACGCTGTTTTGAACTATTCAAACTGACAAATTCATGTTTCTTTCGTGTGAAACGGCGATTTATGAGAAATGACGATAAAATTGCTGTTTTAAACTTGCAAAAACATAGAAAAACGCTGTTTTGAACTATTCAAACTTACAAATTCATGTTTCTTTCGTGTGAAACGGCGATTTATGAGAAATGACGATAAAATTGCTGTTTTAAACTTGCAAAAACATAGAAAAACGCTGTTTTTAACTATTCAAACTGACAAATTCAGGTTTCTTTCGTTCGAAACGGTGGATTTTTGTGAAATCACGATAAAACTGCTGTTTTAAACTTGCAAAAACATAGAAAAACGCTGTTTTTAACTATTCAAACTGATAAATTCATGTTTCTTTTGTGTGAAACGGCGATTTATGAGAAATGACAATAAAATTGCTGTTTTAAACTTGCAAAAACATAGAAAAACGCTGTTTTCAACTATTCAAAGTGATAAATTCATGTTTCATTCGTGCGAAACGGCGATTTATGAGAAATGACGATAAAATTGCTGTTTTAAACTTGCAAAAACATAGAAAAACGCTGTTTTGAACTATTTAAACTGACAAATTCATGTTTCTTTCGTGTGAAACGGCGATTTATGAGAAATGACGATAAAATTGCTGTTTTAAACTTGCAAAAACATAGAAAAACGCTGTTTTTAACTATTCAAACTGATAAATTCAGGTTTCTTTCGTTCGAAACGGTGGATTTTTGTGAAATCCCGATAAAACTGCTGTTTTAAACTTGCAAAAACATAGAAAAACGCTGTTTTGAACTATTCAAACTGACAAATTCATGTTTCTTTTGTGTGAAACGGCGATTTATGAGAAATGACAATAAAATTGCTGTTTTAAACTTGCAAAAACATAGAAAAACGCTGTTTTCAACTATTCAAAGTGATAAATTCATGTTTCTTTCGTGCGAAACGGCGATTTATGAGAAATGACGATAAAATTGCTGTTTTAAACTTGCAAAAACATAGAAAAACGCTGTTTTGAACTATTTAAACTGACAAATTCATGTTTCTTTCGTGTGAAACGGCGATTTATGAGAAATGACGATAAAATTGCTGTTTTAAACTTGCAAAAACATAGAAAAACGCTGTTTTTAACTATTCAAACTGATAAATTCAGGTTTCTTTCGTTCGAAACGGTGGATTTTTGTGAAATCCCGATAAAACTGCTGTTTTAAACTTGCAAAAACATAGAAAAACGCTGTTTTGAACTATTCAAACTGACAAATTCATGTTTCTTTCGTGTGAAACGGCGATTTATGAGAAATGACAATAAAATTGCTGTTTTAAACTTGCAAAAACATAGAAAAACGCTGTTTTCAACTATTCAAAGTGATAAATTCATGTTTCTTTCGTGCGAAACGGCGATTTATGAGTAATGACTATAAAATTGCTGTTTTAAACTTGCAAAAACATAGAAAAACGCTGTTTTGAACTATTCAAACTGACAAAATCATGTTTCATTCGTGTGAAACGGCGATTTATAAGAAATGACGATAAAATTGCTGTTTTAAACTTGCAAAAACATAGAAAAACGCTGTTTTGAACTATTCAAACTGACAAATTCATGTTTCTTTCGTGTGAACCGGCGATTTATGAGAAATGACGATAAAATTGCTGTTTTAAACTTGCAAAAACATAGAAAAACGCTGTTTTGAACTATTCAAACTGACAAATTCATGTTTCTTTCGTGTGAAACGGCGATTTATGAGAAATGACGATAAAATTGCTGTTTTAAACTTGCAAAAACATAGAAAAACGCTGTTTTTAACTATTCAAACTGATAAATTCAGGTTTCTTTCGTTCGAAACGGTGGATTTTTGTGAAATCACGATAAAACTGCTGTTTTAAACTTGCAAAAACATAGAAAAACGCTGTTTTTAACTATTCAAACTGATAAATTCATGTTTCTTTTGTGTGAAACGGCGATTTATGAGAAATGACAATAAAATTGCTGTTTTAAACTTGCAAAAACATAGAAAAACGCTGTTTTCAACTATTCAAAGTGATAAATTCATGTTTCATTCGTGCGAAACGGCGATTTATGAGAAATGACGATAAAATTGCTGTTTTAAACTTGCAAAAACATAGAAAAACGCTGTTTTGAACTATTTAAACTGACAAATTCATATTTCTTTCGTGTGAAACGGCGATTTATGAGAAATGACGATAAAATTGCTGTTTTAAACTTGCAAAAACATAGAAAAACGCTGTTTTTAACTATTCAAACTGATAAATTCAGGTTTCTTTCGTTCGAAACGGTGGATTTTTGTGAAATCCCGATAAAACTGCTGTTTTAAACTTGCAAAAACATAGAAAAACGCTGTTTTGAACTATTCAAACTGACAAATTCATGTTTCTTTTGTGTGAAACGGCGATTTATGAGAAATGACAATAAAATTGCTGTTTTAAACTTGCAAAAACATAGAAAAACGCTGTTTTCAACTATTCAAAATGATAAATTCATGTTTCTTTCGTGCGAAACGGCGATTTATGAGAAATGACGATAAAATTGCTGTTTTAAACTTGCAAAAACATAGAAAAACGCTGTTTAGAACTATTTAAACTGACAAATTCATGTTTCTTTCGTGTGAAACGGCGATTTATGAGAAATGACGATAAAATTGCTGTTTTAAACTTGCAAAAACATAAAAAAACGCTGTTTTTAACTATTCAAACTGATAAATTCAGGTTTCTTTCGTTCGAAACGGTGGATTTTTGTGAAATCCCGATAAAACTGCTGTTTTAAACTTGCAAAAACATAGAAAAACGCTGTTTTGAACTATTCAAACTGACAAATTCATGTTTCTTTCGTGTGAAACGGTGATTTATGAGAAATGACATTAAAATTGCTGTTTTAAACTTGCAAAAACATAGAAAAACGCTGTTTTCAACTATTCAAAGTGATAAATTCATGTTTCTTTCGTGCGAAACGGCGATTTATGAGAAACGACTATAAAATTGCTGTTTTAAACTTGCAAAAACATAGAAAAACGCTGTTTTGAACTATTCTAACTGACAAAATCATGTTTCTTTCGTGTGAAACGGCGATTTATGAGAAATGATGATAAAATTGCTGTTTTAAACTTGCAAAAACATAGAAAAAACGCTGTTTTGAACTATTCAAACTGACAAATTCATGTTTCTTTCGTGTGAAACGGCGATTTATGAGAAATGACGATAAAATTGCTGTTTTAAACTTGCAAAAACATAGAAAAACGCTGTTTTTAACTATTCAAACTGATAAATTCAGGTTTCTTTCGTTCGAAACGGTGGATTTTTGTGAAATCACGATAAAACTGCTGTTTTAAACTTGCAAAAACATAGAAAAACGCTGTTTTGAACTATTCAAACTGACAAATTCATGTTTCTTTCGTGTGAAACGGCGATTTATGAGAAATGACGATAAAATTGCTGTTTTAAACTTGCAAAAACATAGAAAAACGCTGTTTTGAACTATTCAAACTTACAAATTCATGTTTCTTTCGTGTGAAACGGCGATTTATGAGAAATGACGATAAAATTGCTGTTTTAAACTTGCAAAAACATAGAAAAACGCTGTTTTTAACTATTCAAACTGACAAATTCAGGTTTCTTTCGTTCGAAACGGTGGATTTTTGTGAAATCACGATAAAACTGCTGTTTTAAACTTGCAAAAACATAGAAAAACGCTGTTTTTAACTATTCAAACTGATAAATTCATGTTTCTTTTGTGTGAAACGGCGATTTATGAGAAATGACAATAAAATTGCTGTTTTAAACTTGCAAAAACATAGAAAAACGCTGTTTTCAACTATTCAAAGTGATAAATTCATGTTTCATTCGTGCGAAACGGCGATTTATGAGAAATGACGATAAAATTGCTGTTTTAAACTTGCAAAAACATAGAAAAACGCTGTTTTGAACTATTTAAACTGACAAATTCATGTTTCTTTCGTGTGAAACGGCGATTTATGAGAAATGACGATAAAATTGCTGTTTTAAACTTGCAAAAACATAGAAAAACGCTGTTTTTAACTATTCAAACTGATAAATTCAGGTTTCTTTCGTTCGAAACGGTGGATTTTTGTGAAATCCCGATAAAACTGCTGTTTTAAACTTGCAAAAACATAGAAAAACGCTGTTTTGAACTATTCAAACTGACAAATTCATGTTTCTTTTGTGTGAAACGGCGATTTATGAGAAATGACAATAAAATTGCTGTTTTAAACTTGCAAAAACATAGAAAAACGCTGTTTTCAACTATTCAAAGTGATAAATTCATGTTTCTTTCGTGCGAAACGGCGATTTATGAGAAATGACGATAAAATTGCTGTTTTAAACTTGCAAAAACATAGAAAAACGCTGTTTTGAACTATTTAAACTGACAAATTCATGTTTCTTTCGTGTGAAACGGCGATTTATGAGAAATGACGATAAAATTGCTGTTTTAAACTTGCAAAAACATAGAAAAACGCTGTTTTTAACTATTCAAACTGATAAATTCAGGTTTCTTTCGTTCGAAACGGTGGATTTTTGTGAAATCCCGATAAAACTGCTGTTTTAAACTTGCAAAAACATAGAAAAACGCTGTTTTGAACTATTCAAACTGACAAATTCATGTTTCTTTCGTGTGAAACGGCGATTTATGAGAAATGACATTAAAATTGCTGTTTTAAACTTGCAAAAACATAGAAAAACGCTGTTTTCAACTATTCAAAGTGATAAATTCATGTTTCTTTCGTGCGAAACGGCGATTTATGAGAAACGACTATAAAATTGCTGTTTTAAACTTGCAAAAACATAGAAAAACGCTGTTTTGAACTATTCAAACTGACAAAATCATGTTTCTTTCGTGTGAAACGGCGATTTATGAGAAATGATGATAAAATTGCTGTTTTAAACTTGCAAAAACATAGAAAAAACGCTGTTTTGAACTATTCAAACTGACAAATTCATGTTTCTTTCGTGTGAAACGGCGATTTATGAGAAATGACGATAAAATTGCTGTTTTAAACTTGCAAAAACATAGAAAAACGCTGTTTTTAACTATTCAAACTGATAAATTCAGGTTTCTTTCGTTCGAAACGGTGGATTTTTGTGTAATCACGATAAAACTGCTGTTTTAAACTTGCAAAAACATAGAAAAACGCTGTTTTGAACTATTCAAACTGACAAATTCATGTTTCTTTCGTGTGAAACGGCGATTTATGAGAAATGACGATAAAATTGCTGTTTTAAACTTGCAAAAACATAGAAAAACGCTGTTTTGAACTATTCAAACTTACAAATTCATGTTTCTTTCGTGTGAAACGGCGATTTATGAGAAATGACGATAAAATTGCTGTTTTAAACTTGCAAAAACATAGAAAAACGCTGTTTTGAACTATTTAAACTGACAAATTTATGTTTCTTTCGTGTGAAACGGCGATTTATGACGATAAAATTGCTGTTTTAAACTTGCATAAACATAGAAAAACGCTGTTTTTAACTATTCAAACTGATAAATTCAGGTTTCTTTCGTTCGAAACGGTGGATTTTTGTGAAATCCCGATAAAACTGCTGTTTTAAACTTGCAAAAACATAGAAAAACGCTGTTTTGAACTATTCAAACTGACAAATTCATGTTTCTTTCGTGTGAAATGGCGATTTATGAGAAATGACAATAAAATTGCTGTTCTAACTTGCAAAAACATAGAAAAACGCTGTTTTCAACTATTCAAAGTGATAAATTCATGTTTCTTTCGTGCGAAACGGCGATTTATGAGAACCGACTATAAAATTGCTGTTTTAAACTTGCAAAAACATAGAAAAACGCTGTTTTGAACTATTCAAACTGACAAAATCATGTTTCTTTCGTGTGAAACGGCGATTTATGAGAAATGACAATAAATTTGCTGTTTTAAACTTGCAAAAACATAGAAAAACGCTGTTTTTAACTATTCAAACTGATAAATTCAGGTTTCTTTCGTTCGAAACGGTGGATTTTTGTGAAATCCCGATAAAACTGCTGTTTTAAACTTGCAAAAACATAGAAAAACGCTGTTTTGAACTATTCAAACTGACAAATTCATGTTTCTTTCGTGTGAAACGGCGATTTATGAGAAATGACGATAAAACTGCTGTTTTAAACTTGCAAAAACATAGAAAAACGCTGTTTTGAACTATTCAAACTGACAAATTCAAGTTTCTTTCGTGTGAAACGGCGATTTATGAGTAATGACGATAAAATTGCTGTTTTAAACTTGCAAAAACATAGAAAAACGCTGTTTTTAACTATTCAAACTGATAAATTCAGGTTTCTTTCGTTCGAAACGGTGGATTTTTGTGAAATCCCGATAAAACTGCTGTTTTAATTTTGCAAAAACATAGAAGAACGCTGTTTTGAACTATTCAAACTGATAAATTCATGTTTCTTTCGTGTGAAACGGCGATTTATGAGAAATGACGATAAAATTGCTGTTTTAAACTTGCAAAAACATAGAAAAACGCTGTTTTTAACTATTCAAACTGATAAATTCAGGTTTCTTTCGTTCGAAACGGTGGATTTTTGTGAAATCCCGATAAAACTGCTGTTTTAAACTTGCAAAAACATAGAAAAACGCTGTTTTGAACTATTCAAACTGACAAATTCATGTTTCTTTCGTGTGAAACGGCGATTTATGAGAAATGACAATAAAATTGCTGTTTTAAACTTGCAAAAACATAGAAAAACGCTGTTTTCAACTATTCAAAGTGATAAATTCATGTTTCTTTCGTGCGAAACGGCGATTTATGAGAAACGACTATAAAATTGCTGTTTTAAACTTGCAAAAACATAAAAAAACGCTGTTTTGAACTATTCAAACTGACAAAATCATGTTTCTTTCGTGTGAAACGGCGATTTATGAGAAATGATGATAAAATTGCTGTTTTAAACTTGCAAAAACATAGAAAAACGCTGTTTTGAACTATTCAAACTGACAAATTCATGTTTCTTTCGTGTGAAACGGCGATTTATGAGAAATGACGATAAAATTGCTGTTTTAAACTTGCAAAAACATAGAAAAACGCTGTTTTTAACTATTCAAACTGATAAATTCAGGTTTCTTTCGTTCGAAACGGTGGATTTTTGTGAAATCACGATAAAACTGCTGTTTTAAACTTGCAAAAACATAGAAAAACGCTGTTTTGAACTATTCAAACTGACAAATTCATGTTTCTTTCGTGTGAAACGGCGATTTATGAGAAATGACGATAAAATTGCTGTTTTAAACTTGCAAAAACATAGAAAAACGCTGTTTTGAACTATTCAAACTGACAAATTCATGTTTCTTTCGTGTGAAATGGCGATTTATGAGAAATGACAATAAAATTGCTGTTCTAAACTTGCAAAAACATAGAAAAACGCTGTTTTCAACTATTCAAAGTGATAAATTCATGTTTCTTTCGTGCGAAACGGCGATTTATGAGAACCGACTATAAAATTGCTGTTTTAAACTTGCAAAAACATAGAAAAACGCTGTTTTGAACTATTCAAACTGACAAAATCATGTTTTTTTCGTGTGAAACGGCGATTTATGAGAAATGTCAATAAATTTGCTGTTTTAAACTTGCAAAAACATAGAAAAACGCTGTTTTTAACTATTCAAACTGATAAATTCAGGTTTCTTTCGTTCGAAACGGTGGATTTTTGTGAAATCCCGATAAAACTGCTGTTTTAAACTTGCAAAAACATAGAAAAACGCTGTTTTTAACTATTCAAACTGATAAATTCATGTTTCTTTCATGTGAAACGGCGATTTATGAGAAATGACGATAAAATTGCTGTTTTAAACTTGCAAAAACATAGAAAAACGCTGTTTTGAACTATTCAAACTGACAAATTCATGTTTCTTTCGTGTGAAACGGCGATTTATGAGAAATGACGATAAAATTGCTGTTTTAAACTTGCAAAAACATAGAAAAACGCTGTTTTCAACTATTCAAACTGATAAATTCATGTTTCTTTCGTGTGAAACGGCGATTTATGAGAAATGACGATAAAATTGCTGTTTTAAACTTGCAAAAACATAGAAAAACGCTGTTTTTAACTATTCAAACTGATAAATTCAGGTTTCTTTCGTTCGAAACGGTGGATTTTTGTGAAATCACGATAAAACTGCTGTTTTAAACTTGCAAAAACATAGAAAAACGCTGTTTTCAACTATTCAAACTGATAAATTCATGTTTCTTTCGTGCGAAACGGCGATTTATGAGAAATAACGATAAAATTGCTGTTTTAAACTTGCAAAAACATAGAAAAACGCAGTTTTGAACTATTCAAACTGACAAATTCATGTTTCTTTCGTGTGAAACGGCGATTTATGAGAAATGACGATAAAATTGCTGTTTTAAACTTGCAAAAACATAGAAAAACGCTGTTTTAAACTATTCAAACTGACAAATTCATGTTTCTTTCGTGTGAAACGGCGATTTATGAGAAATGACGATAAAATTGCTGTTTTAAACTTGCAAAAACATAGAAAAACGCTGTTTTTAACTATTCAAACTGATAAATTCAGGTTTCTTTCGTTCGAAACGGTGGATTTTTGTGAAATCACTATAAAACTGCTGTTTTAAACTTGCAAAAACATAGAAAAACGCTGTTTTGAACTATTCAAACTGACAAATTCATGTTTCCTTCGTGTGAAACGGCGATTTATGAGAAATGACGATAAAATTGCTGTTTTAAACTGGCAAAAACATAGAAAAACGCTGTTTTCAACTATTCAAACTGATAAATTCATGTTTCTTTCGTGCGAAACGGCGATTTATGAGAAATGACGATAAAATTGCTGTTTTAAACTTGCAAAAACATAGAAAAACGCTGTTTTAAACTATTCAAACTGACAAAATCATGTTTCTTTCGTGTGAAACGGCGATTTATGAGAAAAGACGATAAAATTGCTGTTTTAAACTTGCAAAAACATAGAAAAACGCTGTTTTCAACTATTCAAACTGATAAATTCAGGTTTCTTTCGTTCGAAACGGTGGATTTCTGTGAAATCACGATAAAACTGCTGTTTTAAACTTGCAAAAACATAGAAAAACGCTGTTTTGAACTATTCAAACTGACAAATTCATGTTTCTTTCGTGTGAAACGGCGATTTATGAGAAATGACGATAAAATTGCTGTTTTAAACATGCAAAAACATAGAAAAACGCTGTTTTGAACTATTCAAACTGACAAATTCATGTTTCTTTCGTGTGAAACGGCGATTTATGAGAAATGACGATAAAATTGCTGTTTTAAACTTGCAAAAACATAGAAAAACGCTGTTTTGAACTATTCAAACTGACAAATTCATGTTTCTTTCGTGTGAAACGGCGATTTATGAGAAATGACGATAAAATTGCTGTTTTAAACTTGCAAAAACATAGAAAAACGCTGTTTTCAACTATTCAAACTGATAAATTCAGGTTTCTTTCGTTCGAAACGGTGGATTTTTGTGAAATCACGATAAAACTGCTGTTTTAAACTTGCAAAAACATAGAAAAACGCTGTTTTGAACTATTCAAACTGACAAATTCATGTTTCTTTCGTGTGAAACGGCGATTTATGAGAAATGACGATAAAATTGCTGTTTTAAACTTGCAAAAACATAGAAAAACGCTGTTTTGAACTATTCAAACTGACAAATTCATGTTTCTTTCGTGTGAAACGGCGATTTATGAGAAATGACGATAAAATTGCTGTTTTAAACTTGCAAAAACATAGAAAAACGCTGTTTTCAACTATTCAAACTGATAAATTCAGGTTTCTTTCGTTCGAAACGGTGGATTTTTGTGAAATCACGATAAAACTGCTGTTTTAAACTTGCAAAAACATAGAAAAACGCTGTTTTGAACTATTCAAACTGACAAATTCATGTTTCTTTCGTGTGAAACGGCGATTTATGAGAAATGACGATAAAATTGATGTTTTAAACTTGGAAAAACAGAAAAACGCTGTTTTGAACTATTCAAACTGACAAATTCATGTTTCTTTCGTGTAAAACGCCGATTTATGAGAAATGACGATAAAATTGCTGTTTTAAACTTGCAAAAACAGAAAAACGCTGTTTTTAACTATTCAAACTGATAAATTCAGGTTTCTTTCGTTCGAAACGGTGGATTTTTGTGGAATCACGATAAAACTGCTGTTTTAAACTTGCTAAAACATAAAAAAACGCTGCTTTGAACTATTCAAACTGACAAATTCATGTTTCCTTTGTGTGAAACGGCGATTTATGAGAAATGACGATAAAATTGCTGTTTTAAACTTGCAAAAACATAGAAAAACGCTGTTTTCAACTATTCAAACTGATAAATTCAGGTTTCTTTCGTTCGAAACGGTGGATTTTTGTAAAATCACGATAAAACTGCTGTTTTAAACTTGCAAAAACATAGAAAAACGCTGTTTTGAACTATTCAAACTGACAAATTCATGTTTCTTTCGTGTGAAACGGCGATTTATGAGAAATGACGATAAAATTGATGTTTTAAACTTGCAAAAACATAGAAAAACGCTGTTTTGAACTATTTAAACTGACAAATTCATGTTTCTTTCGTGTGAAACGCCGATTTATGAGAAATGACGATGAAATTGCTGTTTTAAACTTGCAAAAACATAGAAAAACGCTGTTTTTAACTATTCAAACTGATAAATTCAGGTTTCTTTCGTTAGAAACGGTGGATTTTTGTGAAATCACGATAAAACTGCTGTTTTAAACTTGCAAAAACATAGAAAAACGCTGTTTTGAACTATTCAAACTGATAAATTCATGTATCTTTCGTGCGAAACGGCGGTTTATGAGAAATGACGATAAAATTGCTGTTTTAAACTTGCAAAAACATAGAAAAACGCTGTTTTGAACTATTTAAACTGACAAATTCATGTTTCTTTCGTGTGAAACGGCGATTTATGAGAAATGACGATAAAATTGCTGTTTTAAACTTGCAAAAACATAGAAAAACGCTGTTTTCAACTATTCAAACTGATAAATTCAGGTTTCTTTCGTTCGAAACGGTGGATTTCTGTGAAATCACGATAAAACTGCTGTTTTAAACTTGCAAAAACATAGAAAAACGCTGTTTTGAACTATTCAAACTGACAAATTCATGTTTCTTTCGTGTGAAACGGCGATTTATGAGAAATGACGATAAAATTGCTGTTTTAAACATGCAAAAACATAGAAAAACGCTGTTTTGAACTATTCAAACTGACAAATTCATGTTTCTTTCGTGTGATACGGCGATTTATGAGAAATGACGATAAAATTGCTGTTTTAAACTTGCAAAAACATAGAAAAACGCTGTTTTGAACTATTCAAACTGACAAATTCATGTTTCTTTCGTGTGAAACGGCGATTTATGAGAAATGACGATAAAATTGCTGTTTTAAACTTGCAAAAACATAGAAAAACGCTGTTTTCAACTATTCAAACTGATAAATTCAGGTTTCTTTCGTTCGAAACGGTGGATTTTTGTGAAATCACGATAAAACTGCTGTTTTAAACTTGCAAAAACATAGAAAAACGCTGTTTTGAACTATTCAAACTGACAAATTCATGTTTCTTTCGTGTGAAACGGCGATTTATGAGAAATGACGATAAAATTGATGTTTTAAACTTGCAAAAACAGAAAAACGCTGTTTTGAACTATTCAAACTGACAAATTCATGTTTCTTTCGTGTAAAACGCCGATTTATGAGAAATGACGATAAAATTGCTGTTTTAAACTTGCAAAAACAGAAAAACGCTGTTTTTAACTATTCAAACTGATAAATTCAGGTTTCTTTCGTTCGAAACGGTGGATTTTTGTGGAATCACGATAAAACTGCTGTTTTAAACTTTCTAAAACATAAAAAAACGCTGTTTTGAACTATTCAAACTGACAAATTCATGTTTCCTTTGTGTGAAACGGCGATTTATGAGAAATGACGATAAAATTGCTGTTTTAAACTTGCAAAAACATAGAAAAACGCTGTTTTAAACTATTCAAACTGACAAATTCATGTTTCTTTCGTGTGAAACGGCGATTTATGAGAAATGACGATAAAATTGCTGTTTTAAACTTGCAAAAACATAGAAAAACGCTGTTTTTAACTATTCAAACTGATAAATTCAGGTTTCTTTCGTTCGAAACGGTGGATTTTTGTGAAATCACTATAAAACTGCTGTTTTAAACTTGCAAAAACATAGAAAAACGCTGTTTTGAACTATTCAAACTGACAAATTCATGTTTCCTTCGTGTGAAACGGCGATTTATGAGAAATGACGATAAAATTGCTGTTTTAAACTGGCAAAAACATAGAAAAACGCTGTTTTCAACTATTCAAACTGATAAATTCATGTTTCTTTCGTGCGAAACGGCGATTTATGAGAAATGACGATAAAATTGCTGTTTCAAACTTGCAAAAACATAGAAAAACGCTGTTTTAAACTATTCAAACTGACAAAATCATGTTTCTTTCGTGTGAAACGGCGATTTATGAGAAATGACGATAAAATTGCTGTTTTAAACTTGCAAAAACATAGAAAAACGCTGTTTTCAACTATTCAAACTGATAAATTCAGGTTTCTTTCGTTCGAAACGGTGGATTTTTGTGAAATCACGATAAAACTGCTGTTTTAAACTTGCAAAAACATAGAAAAACGCTGTTTTGAACTATTCAAACTGACAAATTCATGTTTCTTTCGTGTGAAACGGCGATTTATGAGAAATGACGATAAAATTGCTGTTTTAAACATGCAAAAACATAGAAAAACGCTGTTTTGAACTATTCAAACTGACAAATTCATGTTTCTTTCGTGTGAAACGGCGATTTATGAGAAATGACGATAAAATTGCTGTTTTAAACTTGCAAAAACATAGAAAAACGCTGTTTTGAACTATTCAAACTGACAAATTCATGTTTCTTTCGTGTGAAACGGCGATTTATGAGAAATGACGATAAAATTGCTGTTTTAAACTTGCAAAAACATAGAAAAACGCTGTTTTCAACTATTCAAACTGATAAATTCAGGTTTCTTTCGTTCGAAACGGTGGATTTTTGTGAAATCACGATAAAACTGCTGTTTTAAACTTGCAAAAACATGGAAAAACGCTGTTTTGAACTATTGAAACTGACAAATTCATGTTTCTTTCGTGTGAAACGGCGATTTATGAGAAATGACGATAAAATTGATGTTTTAAACTTGCAAAAACAGAAAAACGCTGTTTTGAACTATTCAAACTGACAAATTCATCTTTCTTCCGTATAATACGCCGATTTATGAGAAATGACGATAAAATTGCTGTTTTAAACTTGCAAAAACATAGAAAAACGCTGTTTTCAACTATTCAAACTGATAAATTCAGGTTTCTTTCGTTCGAAACGGTGGATTTCTGTGAAATCACGATAAAACTGCTGTTTTAAACTTGCAAAAACATAGAAAAAACGCTGTTTTGAACTATTCAAACTGACAAATTCATATTTCTTTCGTGTGAAACGGCGATTTATGAGAAATGACGATAAAATTGCTGTTTTAAACTTGCAAAAACATAGAAAAACGCTGTTTTGAACTATTCAAACTGACAAATTCATGTTTCTTTCGTGTGAAACGGCGATTTATGAGAAATGACGATAAAATTGATGTTTTAAACTTGCAAAAACAGAAAAACGCTGTTTTGAACTATTCAAACTGACAAATTCATGTTTCTTTCGTGTAAAACGCCGATTTATGAGAAATGACGATAAAATTGCTGTTTTAAACTTGCAAAAACAGAAAAACGCTGTTTTTAACTATTCAAACTGATAAATTCAGGTTTCTTTCGTTCGAAACGGTGGATTTTTGTGGAATCACGATAAAACTGCTGTTTTAAACTTGCTAAAACATAAAAAAACGCTGTTTTGAACTATTCAAACTGACAAATTCATGTTTCCTTTGTGTGAAACGGCGATTTATGAGAAATGACGATAAAATTGCTGTTTTAAACTTGCAAAAACATAGAAAAACGCTGTTTTCAACTATTCAAACTGATAAATTCAGGTTTCTTTCGTTCGAAACGGTGGATTTTTGTAAAATCACGATAAAACTGCTTTTTTAAATTTGCAAAAACATAGAAAAACGCTGTTTTGAACTATTCAAACTGACAAATTCATGTTTCTTTCGTGTGAAACGGCGATTTATGAGAAATGACGATAAAATTGATGTTTTAAACTTGCAAAAACATAGAAAAACGCTGTTTTGAACTATTCAAACTGACAAATTCATGTTTATTTCGTGTGAAACGCCGATTTATGAGAAATGACGATAAAATTGCTGTTTTAAACTTGCAAAAACATAGAAAAACGCTGTTTTTAACTATTCAAACTGATAAATTCAGGTTTCTTTCGTTAGAAACGGTGGATTTTTGTGAAATCACGATAAAACTGCTGTTTTAAACTTGCAAAAACATAGAAAAACGCTGTTTTGAACTATTCAAACTGATAAATTCATGTATCTTTCGTGCGAAACGGCGGTTTATGAGAAATGACGATAAAATTGCTGTTTTAAACTTGCAAAAACATAGAAAAACGCTGTTTTGAACTATTTAAACTGACAAATTCATGTTTCTTTCGTGTGAAACGCCGATTTATGAGAAATGACGATAAAATTGCTGTTTTAAATTTGCAAAAACATAGAAAAACGCTGTTTTTAATTATTCAAACTGATAAATTCAGGTTTCTTTCGTTAGAAACGGTGGATTTTTGTGAAATCACGATAAAACTGCTGTTTTAAACTTGCAAAAACATAGAAAAACGCTGTTTTGAACTATTCAAACTGACAAATTCATGTTTCTTTCGTGTAAAACGGCGATTTATGAGAAATGACGATAAAATTGCTGTTTTAAACTTGCAAAAACATAGAAAAACGCTGTTTTGAATTATTTAAACTGACAAATTCATGTTTCTTTCGTGTGAAACGGCGATTTATGAGAAATGACGATAAAATTGCTGTTTTAAACTTGCAAAAACATAGAAAAACGCTGTTTTTAACTATTCAAACTGATAAATTCAGGTTTCTTTCGTTCGAAACGGTGGATTTTTGTGAAATCCCGATAAAACTGCTGTTTTAAACTTGCAAAAACATAGAAAAACGCTGTTTTGAACTATTCAAACTGACAAATTCATGTTTCTTTCGTGTGAAACGGCGATTTATGAGAAATGACAATAAAATTGCTGTTTTAAACTTGCAAAAACATAGAAAAACGCTGTTTTCAACTATTCAAAGTGATAAATTCATGTTTCTTTCGTGCGAAACGGCGATTTATGAGAAATGACGATAAAATTGATGTTTTAAACTTGCAAAAACAGAAAAACGCTGTTTTGAACTATTCAAACTGACAAATTCATGTTTCTTTCGTGTAAAACGCCGATTTATGAGAAATGACGATAAAATTGCTGTTTTAAACTTGCAAAAACAGAAAAACGCTGTTTTTAACTATTCAAACTGATAAATTCAGGTTTCTTTCGATCGAAACGGTGGATTTTTGTGGAATCACGATAAAACTGCTGTTTTAAACTTGCTAAAACATAAAAAAACGCTGTTTTGAACTATTCAAACTGACAAATTCATGTTTCCTTTGTGTGAAACGGCGATTTATGAGAAATGACGATAAAATTGCTGTTTTAAACTTGCAAAAACATAGAAAAACGCTGTTTTCAACTATTCAAACTGATAAATTCAGGTTTCTTTCGTTCGAAACGGTGGATTTTTGTAAAATCACGATAAAACTGCTGTTTTAAACTTGCAAAAACATAGAAAAACGCTGTTTTGAACTATTCAAACTGACAAATTCATGTTTCTTTCGTGTGAAACGGCGATTTATGAGAAATGACGATAAAATTGATGTTTTAAACTTGCAAAAACATAGAAAAACGCTGTTTTGAACTATTCAAACTGACAAATTCATGTTTCTTTCGTGTGAAACGCCGATTTATGAGAAATGACGATAAAATTGCTGTTTTAAACTTGCAAAAACATAGAAAAACGCTGTTTTTAACTATTCAAACTGATAAATTCAGGTTTCTTTCGTTAGAAACGGTGGATTTTTGTGAAATCACGATAAAACTGCTGTTTTAAACTTGCAAAAACATAGAAAAACGCTGTTTTGAACTATTCAAACTGATAAATTCATGTATCTTTCGTGCGAAACGGCGGTTTATGAGAAATGACGATAAAATTGCTGTTTTAAACTTGCAAAAACATAGAAAAACGCTGTTTTGAACTATTTAAACTGACAAATTCATGTTTCTTTCGTGTGAAACGCCGATTTATGAGAAATGACGATAAAATTGCTGTTTTAAATTTGCAAAAACATAGAAAAACGCTGTTTTTAATTATTCAAACTGATAAATTCAGGTTTCTTTCGTTAGAAACGGTGGATTTTTGTGAAATCACGATAAAACTGCTGTTTTAAACTTGCAAAAACATAGAAAAACGCTGTTTTGAACTATTCAAACTGACAAATTCATGTTTCTTTCGTGTGAAACGGCGATTTATGAGAAATGACGATAAAATTGCTGTTTTAAACTTGCAAAAACATAGAAAAACGCTGTTTTGAATTATTTAAACTGACAAATTCATGTTTCTTTCGTGTGAAACGGCGATTTATGAGAAATGACGATAAAATTGCTGTTTTAAACTTGCAAAAACATAGAAAAACGCTGTTTTTAACTATTCAAACTGATAAATTCAGGTTTCTTTCGTTCGAAACGGTGGATTTTTGTGAAATCCCGATAAAACTGCTGTTTTAAACTTGCAAAAACATAGAAAAACGCTGTTTTGAACTATTCAAACTGACAAATTCATGTTTCTTTCGTGTGAAACGGCGATTTATGAGAAATGACAATAAAATTGCTGTTTTAAACTTGCAAAAACATAGAAAAACGCTGTTTTCAACTATTCAAAGTGATAAATTCATGTTTCTTTCGTGCGAAACGGCGATTTATGAGTAATGACTATAAAATTGCTGTTTTAAACTTGCAAAAACATAGAAAAACGCTGTTTTGAACTATTCAAACTGACAAAATCATGTTTCATTCGTGTGAAACGGCGATTTATAAGAAATGACGATAAAATTGCTGTTTTAAACTTGCAAAAACATAGAAAAACGCTGTTTTGAACTATTCAAACTGTTAAATTCATGTTTCTTTCGTGTGAACCGGCGATTTATGAGAAATGACGATAAAATTGCTGTTTTAAACTTGCAAAAACATAAAAAAACGCTGTTTTGAACTATTCAAACTGACAAATTCATGTTTCTTTCGTGTGAAACGGCGATTTATGAGAAATGACGATAAAATTGCTGTTTTAAACTTGCAAAAACATAGAAAAACGCTGTTTTGAACTATTCAAACTGACAAATTCATGTTTCTTTCGTGTGAAACGCCGATTTATGAGAAATGACGATAAAATTGCTGTTTTAAACTTGCAAAAACATAGAAAAACGCTGTTTTTAACTATTCAAACTGATAAATTCAGGTTTCTTTCGTTAGAAACGGTGGATTTTTGTGAAATCACGATAAAACTGCTGTTTTAAACTTGCAAAAACATAGAAAAACGCTGTTTTGAACTATTCAAACTGATAAATTCATGTATCTTTCGTGCGAAACGGCGGTTTATGAGAAATGACGATAAAATTGCTGTTTTAAACTTGCAAAAACATAGAAAAACGCTGTTTTGAACTATTTAAACTGACAAATTCATGTTTCTTTCGTGTGAAACGCCGATTTATGAGAAATGACGATAAAATTGCTGTTTTAAATTTGCAAAAACATAGAAAAACGCTGTTTTTAATTATTCAAACTGATAAATTCAGGTTTCTTTCGTTAGAAACGGTGGATTTTTGTGAAATCACGATAAAACTGCTGTTTTAAACTTGCAAAAACATAGAAAAACGCTGTTTTGAACTATTCAAACTGACAAATTCATGTTTCTTTCGTGTGAAACGGCGATTTATGAGAAATGACGATAAAATTGCTGTTTTAAACTTGCAAAAACATAGAAAAACGCTGTTTTGAATTATTTAAACTGACAAATTCATGTTTCTTTCGTGTGAAACGGCGATTTATGAGAAATGACGATAAAATTGCTGTTTTAAACTTGCAAAAACATAGAAAAACGCTGTTTTTAACTATTCAAACTGATAAATTCAGGTTTCTTTCGTTCGAAACGGTGGATTTTTGTGAAATCCCGATAAAACTGCTGTTTTAAACTTGCAAAAACATAGAAAAACGCTGTTTTGAACTATTCAAACTGACAAATTCATGTTTCTTTCGTGTGAAACGGCGATTTATGAGAAATGACAATAAAATTGCTGTTTTAAACTTGCAAAAACATAGAAAAACGCTGTTTTCAACTATTCAAAGTGATAAATTCATGTTTCTTTCGTGCGAAACGGCGATTTATGAGAAATGACGATAAAATTGATGTTTTAAACTTGCAAAAACAGAAAAACGCTGTTTTGAACTATTCAAACTGACAAATTCATGTTTCTTTCGTGTAAAACGCCGATTTATGAGAAATGACGATAAAATTGCTGTTTTAAACTTGCAAAAACAGAAAAACGCTGTTTTTAACTATTCAAACTGATAAATTCAGGTTTCTTTCGATCGAAACGGTGGATTTTTGTGGAATCACGATAAAACTGCTGTTTTAAACTTGCTAAAACATAAAAAAACGCTGTTTTGAACTATTCAAACTGACAAATTCATGTTTCCTTTGTGTGAAACGGCGATTTATGAGAAATGACGATAAAATTGCTGTTTTAAACTTGCAAAAACATAGAAAAACGCTGTTTTCAACTATTCAAACTGATAAATTCAGGTTTCTTTCGTTCGAAACGGTGGATTTTTGTAAAATCACGATAAAACTGCTGTTTTAAACTTGCAAAAACATAGAAAAACGCTGTTTTGAACTATTCAAACTGACAAATTCATGTTTCTTTCGTGTGAAACGGCGATTTATGAGAAATGACGATAAAATTGATGTTTTAAACTTGCAAAAACATAGAAAAACGCTGTTTTGAACTATTTAAACTGACAAATTCATGTTTCTTTCGTGTGAAACGCCGATTTATGAGAAATGACGATAAAATTGCTGTTTTAAACTTGCAAAAACATAGAAAAACGCTGTTTTTAACTATTCAAACTGATAAATTCAGGTTTCTTTCGTTAGAAACGGTGGATTTTTGTGAAATCACGATAAAACTGCTGTTTTAAACGTGCAAAAACATAGAAAAACGCTGTTTTGAACTATTCAAACTGATAAATTCATGTATCTTTCGTGCGAAACGGCGGTTTATGAGAAATGACGATAAAATTGCTGTTTTAAACTTGCAAAAACATAGAAAAACGCTGTTTTGAACTATTTAAACTGACAAATTCATGTTTCTTTCGTGTGAAACGCCGATTTATGAGAAATGACGATAAAATTGCTGTTTTAAATTTGCAAAAACATAGAAAAACGCTGTTTTTAATTATTCAAACTGATAAATTCAGGTTTCTTTCGTTAGAAACGGTGGATTTTTGTGAAATCACGATAAAACTGCTGTTTTAAACTTGCAAAAACATAGAAAAACGCTGTTTTGAACTATTCAAACTGACAAATTCATGTTTCTTTCGTGTGAAACGGCGATTTATGAGAAATGACGATAAAATTGCTGTTTTAAACTTGCAAAAACATAGAAAAACGCTGTTTTGAATTATTTAAACTGACAAATTCATGTTTCTTTCGTGTGAAACGGCGATTTATGAGAAATGACGATAAAATTGCTGTTTTAAACTTGCAAAAACATAGAAAAACGCTGTTTTTAACTATTCAAACTGATAAATTCAGGTTTCTTTCGTTCGAAACGGTGGATTTTTGTGAAATCCCGATAAAACTGCTGTTTTAAACTTGCAAAAACATAGAAAAACGCTGTTTTGAACTATTCAAACTGACAAATTCATGTTTCTTTCGTGTGAAACGGCGATTTATGAGAAATGACAATAAAATTGCTGTTTTAAACTTGCAAAAACATAGAAAAACGCTGTTTTCAACTATTCAAAGTGATAAATTCATGTTTCTTTCGTGCGAAACGGCGATTTATGAGTAATGACTATAAAATTGCTGTTTTAAACTTGCAAAAACATAGAAAAACGCTGTTTTGAACTATTCAAACTGACAAAATCATGTTTCATTCGTGTGAAACGGCGATTTATAAGAAATGACGATAAAATTGCTGTTTTAAACTTGCAAAAACATAGAAAAACGCTGTTTTGAACTATTCAAACTGTTAAATTCATGTTTCTTTCGTGTGAACCGGCGATTTATGAGAAATGACGATAAAATTGCTGTTTTAAACTTGCAAAAACATAAAAAAACGCTGTTTTGAACTATTCAAACTGACAAATTCATGTTTCTTTCGTGTGAAACGGCGATTTATGAGAAATGACGATAAAATTGCTGTTTTAAACTTGCAAAAACATAGAAAAACGCTGTTTTGAACTATTCAAACTGACAAATTTATGTTTCTTTCGTGTGAAACGGCGATTTATGACGATAAAATTGCTGTTTTAAACTTGCATAAACATAGAAAAACGCTGTTTCTAACTATTCAAACTGATAAATTCAGGTTTCTTTCGTTCGAAACGGTGGATTTTTGTGAAATCCCGATAAAACTGCTGTTTTAAACTTGCAAAAACATAGAAAAACGCTGTTTTGAACTATTCAAACTGACAAATTCATGTTTCTTTCGTGTGAAATGGCGATTTATGAGAAATGACAATAAAATTGCTGTTCTTAACTTGCAAAAACATAGAAAAACGCTGTTTTCAACTATTCAAAGTGATAAATTAATGTTTCTTTCGTGCGAAACGGCGATTTATGAGAACCGACTATAAAATTGCTGTTTTAAACTTGCAAAAACATAGAAAAACGCTGTTTTGAACTATTCAAACTGACAAAATCATGTTTCTTTCGTGTGAAACGGCGATTTATGAGAAATGACAATAAATTTGCTGTTTTAAACTTGCAAAAACATAGAAAAACGCTGTTTTTAGCTATTCAAACTGATAAATTCAGGTTTCTTTCGTTCGAAACGGTGGATTTTAGTGAAATCCCGATAAAACTGCTGTTTTAAACTTGCAAAAACATAGAAAAACGCTGTTTTTAACTATTCAAACTGACAAAATCATGTTTCTTTCGTGTGAAACGGCGATTTATGAGAAATGATGATAAAATTGCTGTTTTAAACTTGCAAAAACATAGAAAAACGTTGTTTTGAACTATTCAAACTGACAAATTCATGTTTCTTTCGTGTGAAACGGCGATTTATAAGAAATGACGATAAAATTGCTGTTTTAAACTTGGAAAAACATAGAAAAACGCTGTTTTTAACTATTCAAACTGATAAATTCAGGTTTCTTTCGTTCGAAACGGTGGATTTTTGTGAAATCACGATAAAACTGCTGTTTTAAACTTGCAAAAACATAGAAAAACGCTGTTTTGAACTATTCAAACTGACAAATTCATGTTTCTTTCGTGTGAAACGGCGATTTATGAGAAATGACGATAAAATTGCTGTTTTAAACTTGCAAAAACATAGAAAAACGCTGTTTTGAACTATTCAAACTGACAAATTCATGTTTCTTTCGTGTGAAACGGCGATTTATGAGAAATGACGATAAAATTGCTGTTTTAAACTTGCAAAAACATAGAAAAACGCTGTTTTGAACTATTCAAACTGACAAATTTATGTTTCTTTCGTGTGAAACGGCGATTTATGACGATAAAATTGCTGTTTTAAACTTGCATAAACATAGAAAAACGCTGTTTTTAACTATTCAAACTGATAAATTCAGGTTTCTTTCGTTCAAAACGGTGGATTTTTGTGAAATCCCGATAAAACTGCTGTTTTAAACTTGTAAAAACATAGAAAAACGCTGTTTTGAACTATTCAAACTGACAAATTCATGTTTCTTTCGTGTGAAATGGCGATTTATGAGAAATGACAATAAAATTGCTGTTCTAAACTTGCAAAAACATAGAAAAACGCTGTTTTCAACTATTCAAAGTGATAAATTCATGTTTCTTTCGTGCGAAACGGCGATTTATGAGAACCGACTATAAAATTGCTGTTTTAAACTTGCAAAAACATAGTAAAACGCTGTTTTGAACTATTCAAACTGACAAAATCATGTTTCTTTCGTGTGAAACGGCGATTTATGAGAAATGACAATAAATTTGCTGTTTTAAACTTGCAAAAACATAGAAAAACGCTGTTTTTAACTATTCAAACTGATAAATTCAGGTTTCTTTCGTTCGAAACGGTGGATTTTAGTGAAATCCCGATAAAACTGCTGTTTTAAACTTGCAAAAACATAGAAAAACGCTGTTTTTAACTATTCAAACTAATAAATTCATGTTTCTTTCGTGTGAAACGGCGATTTATGAGAAATGACGATAAAATTGCTGTTTTAAACTTGGAAAAACATAGAAAAACGCTGTTTTCAACTATTCAAAGTGATAAATTCATGTTTATTTCGTGCGAAACGGCGATTTATGAGAAATGACGATAAAATTGCTGTTTTAAACTTGCAAAAACATAGAAAAACGCTGTTTTGAACTATTTAAACTGACAAATTCATGTTTCTTTCGTCTGAAACGGCGATTTATGAGAAATGACGATAAAACTGCTGTTTTAAACTTGCAAAAACATAGAAAAACGCTGTTTTTAACTATTCAAACTGATAAATTCAGGTTTCTTTCGTTCGAAACGGTGGATTTTTGTGAAATCCCGATAAAACTGCTGTTTTAAACTTGCAAAAACATAGAAAAACGCTGTTTTGAACTATTCAAACTGACAAATTCATGTTTCTTTCGTGTGAAACGGCGATTTATGAGAAATGACAATTATATTGCTGTTTTAAACTTGCAAAAACATAGAAAAACGCTGTTTTCAACTATTCAAAGTGATAAATTCATGTTTCTTTCGTGCGAAACGGCGATTTATGAGAAACGACTATAAAATTGCTGGTTTAAACTTGCAAAAACATAGAAAAACGCTGTTTTTAACTATTCAAACTGACAAAATCATGTTTCTTTCGTGTGAAACGGCGATTTATGAGAAATGATGATAAAATTGCTGTTTTAAACTTGCAAAAACATAGAAAAACGTTGTTTTGAACTATTCAAACTGACAAATTCATGTTTCTTTCGTGTGAAACGGCGATTTATGAGAAATGACGATAAAATTGCTGTTTTAAACTTGGAAAAACATAGAAAAACGCTGTTTTTAACTATTCAAACTGATAAATTCAGGTTTCTTTCGTTCGAAACGGTGGATTTTTGTGAAATCACGATAAAACTGCTGTTTTAAACTTGCAAAAACATAGAAAAACGCTGTTTTGAACTATTCAAACTGACAAATTCATGTTTCTTTCGTGTGAAACGGCGATTTATGAGAAATGACGATAAAATTGCTGTTTTAAACTTGCAAAAACATAGAAAAACGCTGTTTTGAACTATTCAAACTGACAAATTCATGTTTCTTTCGTGTGAAACGGCGATTTATGAGAAATGACGATAAAATTGCTGTTTTAAACTTGCAAAAACATAGAAAAACGCTGTTTTGAACTATTAAAACTGACAAATTTATGTTTCTTTCGTGTGAATCGGCGATTTATGACGATAAAATTGCTGTTTTAAACTTGCATAAACATAGAAAAACGCTGTTTCTAACTATTCAAACTGATAAATTCAGGTTTCTTTCGTTCGAAACGGTGGATTTTTGTGAAATCCCGATAAAACTGCTGTTTTAAACTTGCAAAAACATAGAAAAACGCTGTTTTGAACTATTCAAACTGACAAATTCATGTTTCTTTCGTGTGAAATGGCGATTTATGAGAAATGACAATAAAATTGCTGTTCTTAACTTGCAAAAACATAGAAAAACGCTGTTTTCAACTATTCAAAGTAATAAATTCATGTTTCTTTCGTGCGAAACGGCGATTTATGAGAACCGACTATAAAATTGCTGTTTTAAACTTGCAAAAACATAGAAAAACGCTGTTTTGAACTATTCAAACTGACAAAATCATGTTTCTTTCGTGTGAAACGGCGATTTATGAGAAATGACAATAAATTTGCTGTTTTAAACTTGCAAAAACATAGAAAAACGCTGTTTTTAACTATTCAAACTGATAAATTCAGGTTTCTTTCGTTCGAAACGGTGGATTTTAGTGAAATCCCGATAAAACTGCTGTTTTAAACTTGCAAAAACATAGAAAAACGCTGTTTTTAACTATTCAAACTGACAAAATCATGTTTCTTTCGTGTGAAACGGCGATTTATGAGAAATGATGATAAAATTGCTGTTTTAAACTTGCAAAAACATAGAAAAACGTTGTTTTGAACTATTCAAACTGACAAATTCATGTTTCTTTCGTGTGAAACGGCGATTTATGAGAAATGACGATAAAATTGCTGTTTTAAACTTGGAAAAACATAGAAAAACGCTGTTTTTAACTATTCAAACTGATAAATTCAGGTTTCTTTCGTTCGAAACGGTGGATTTTTGTGAAATCACGATAAAACTGCTGTTTTAAACTTGCAAAAACATAGAAAAACGCTGTTTTGAACTATTCAAACTGACAAATTCATGTTTCTTTTGTGTGAAACGGCGATTTATGAGAAATGACGATAAAATTGCTGTTTTAAACTTGCAAAAACATAGAAAAACGCTGTTTTGAACTATTCAAACTGACAAATTCATGTTTCTTTCGTGTGAAACGGCGATTTATGAGAAATGACGATAAAATTGCTGTTTTAAACTTGCAAAAACATAGAAAAACGCTGTTTTGAACTATTCAAACTGACAAATTTATGTTTCTTTCGTGTGAAACGGCGATTTATGACGATAAAATTGCTGTTTTAAACTTGCATAAACATAGAAAAACGCTGTTTTTAACTATTCAAACTGATAAATTCAGGTTTCTTTCGTTCGAAACGGTGGATTTTTGTGAAATCCCGATAAAACTGCTGTTTTAAACTTGCAAAAACATAGAAAAACGCTGTTTTGAACTATTCAAACTGACAAATTCATGTTTCTTTCGTGTGAAATGGCGATTTATGAGAAATGACAATAAAATTGCTGTTCTAAACTTGCAAAAACATAGAAAAACGCTGTTTTCAACTATTCAAAGTGATAAATTCATGTTTCTTTCGTGCGAAACGGCGATTTATGAGAACCGACTATAAAATTGCTGTTTTAAACTTGCAAAAACATAGTAAAACGCTGTTTTGAACTATTCAAACTGACAAAATCATGTTTCTTTCGTGTGAAACGGCGATTTATGAGAAATGACAATAAATTTGCTGTTTTAAACTTGCAAAAACATAGAAAAACGCTGTTTTTAACTATTCAAACTGATAAATTCAGGTTTCTTTCGTTCGAAACGGTGGATTTTAGTGAAATCCCGATAAAACTGCTGTTTTAAACTTGCAAAAACATAGAAAAACGCTGTTTTTAACTATTCAAACTGATAAATTCATGTTTCTTTCGTGTGAAACGGCGATTTATGAGAAATGACGATAAAATTGCTGTTTTAAACTTGCAAAAACATAGAAAAACGCTGTTTTGAACTATTCAAACTGACAAATTCATGTTTCTTTCGTGTGAAACGGCGATTTATGAGAAATGACGATAAAATTGCTGTTTTAAACTTGCAAAAACATAGAAAAACGCTGTTTTTAACTATTCAAACTGATAAATTCAGGTTTCTTTCGTTCGAAACGGTGGATTTTTGTGAAATCCCGATAAAACTGCTGTTTTAAACTTGCAAAAACATAGAAAAACGCTGTTTTTAACTATTCAAACTGATAAATTCATGTTTCTTTCGTGTGAAACGGCGATTTATGAGAAATGACGATAAAATTGCTGTTTTAAACTTGCAAAAACATAGAAAAACGCTGTTTTGAACTATTCAAACTGACAAATTCATGTTTCTTTCGTGTGAAACGGCGATTTATGAGAAATGACGATAAAATTGCTGTTTTAAACTTGCAAAAACATAGAAAAACGCTGTTTTTAACTATTCAAACTGATAAATTCAGGTTTCTTTCGTTCAAAACGGTGGATTTTTGTGAAATCCCGATAAAACTGCTGTTTTAAACTTGCAAAAACATAGAAAAACGCTGTTTTGAACTATTCAAACTGACAAATTCATGTTTCTTTCGTGTGAAACGACGATTTATGAGAAATGACGATAAAACTGCTGTTTTAAACTTGCAAAAACATAGAAAAACGCTGTTTTGAACTATTCAAACTGACAAATTCAAGTTTCTTTCGTTTGAAACGGCGATTTATGAGTAATGACGATAAAATTGCTGTTTTAAACTTGCAAAAACATAGAAAAACGCTGTTTTTAACTATTAAAACTGATAAATTCAGGTTTCTTTCGTTCGAAACGGTGGATTTTTGTGAAATCCCGATAAAACTGCTGTTTTAAACTTGCAAAAACATAGAAAAACGCTGTTTTTAACTATTCAAACTGATAAATTCAGGTTTCTTTCGTTCAAAACGGTGGATTTTTGTGAAATCCCGATAAAACTGCTGTTTTAAACTTGCAAAAACATAGAAAAACGCTGTTTTGAACTATTCAAACTGACAAATTCATGTTTCTTTCGTGTGAAACGACGATTTATGAGAAATGACGATAAAACTGCTGTTTTAAACTTGCAAAAACATAGAAAAACGCTGTTTTGAACTATTCAAACTGACAAATTCAAGTTTCTTTCGTTTGAAACGGCGATTTATGAGTAATGACGATAAAATTGCTGTTTTAAACTTGCAAAAACATAGAAAAACGCTGTTTTTAACTATTAAAACTGATAAATTCAGGTTTCTTTCGTTCGAAACGGTGGATTTTTGTGAAATCCCGATAAAACTGCTGTTTTAAACTTGCAAAAACATAGAAAAACGCTGTTTTTAACTATTCAAACTGATAAATTCATGTTTCTTTCGTGTGAAACGGCGATTTATGAGAAATGACGATAAAATTGCTGTTTTAAACTTGCAAAAACATAGAAAAACGCTGTTTTGAACTATTCAAACTGACAAATTCAGGTTTCTTTCGTTCGAAACGGTGGATTTTTGTGAAATCCCGATAAAACTGCTGTTTTAAACTTGCAAAAACATAGAAAAACGCTGTTTTGAACTATTCAAACTGACAAATTCATGTTTCTTTCGTGTGAAACGGCGATTTATGAGAAATGACGATAAAACTGCTGTTTTGAACTTGCAAAAACATAGAAAAACGCTGTTTTGAACTATTCAAACTGACAAATTCAAGTTTCTTTCGTGTGAAACGGCGATTTATGAGTAATGACGATAAAATTGCTGTTTTAAACTTGCAAAAACATAGAAAAACGCTGTTTTTAACTATTAAAACTGATAAATTCAGGTTTCTTTCGTTCGAAACGGTGGATTTTTGTGAAATCCCGATAAAACTGCTGTTTTAAACTTGCAAAAACATAGAAAAACGCTGTTTTGAACTATTCAAACTGACAAATTCATGTTTCTTTCGTGTGAAACGGCGATTTATGAGAAATGACAATAAAATTGCTGTTTTAAACTTGCAAAAACATAGAAAAACGCTGTTTTCAACTATTCAAAGTGATAAATTCATGTTTCTTTCGTGCGAAACGGCGATTTATGAGAAATGACGATAAAATTGCTGTTTTAAACTTGCAAAAACATAGAAAAACGCTGTTTTGAACTATTTAAACTGACAAATTCATGTTTCTTTCGTGTGAAACGGCGATTTATGAGAAATGACGATAAAATTGCTGTTTTAAACTTGCAAAAACATAGAAAAACGCTGTTTTGAACTATTTAAACTGACAAATTCATGTTTCTTTCGTGTGAAACGGCGATTTATGAGAAACGACTATAAAATTGCTGTTTTAAACTTGCAAAAACATAGAAAAACACTGTTTTGAACTATTCAAACTGACAAAATCATGTTTCTTTCGTGTGAAACGGCGATTTATGAGAAACGACTATAAAATTGCTGTTTTAAACTTGCAAAAACATAGAAAAACGCTGTTTTCAACTATTCAAAGTGATAAATTCATGTTTCTTTCTTGCGAAACGGCGATTTATGAGAAATGACGATAAAATTGCTGTTTTAAACTTGCAAAAACATAGAAAAACGCTGTTTTGAACTATTTAAACTGACAAATTCATGTTTCTTTCGTGTGAAACGGCGATTTATGAGAAATGACGATAAAATTGCTGTTTTAAACTTGCAAAAACATAGAAAAACGCTGTTTTGAAATATTTAAACTGACAAATTCATGTTTCTTTCGTGTGAAACGGCGATTTATGAGAAACGACTATAAAATTGCTGTTTTAAACTTGCAAAAACATAAAAAAACACTGTTTTGAACTATTTAAACTGACAAATTCATGTTTCTTTCGTGTGAAACGGCGATTTATGAGAAACGACTATAAAATTGCTGTTTTAAACTTGCAAAAACATAGAAAAATGCTGTTTTCAACTATTCAAAGTGATAAATTCATGTTTCTTTCGTGCGAAACGGCGATTTATGAGAAATGACGATAAAATTGCTGTTTTAAACTTGCAAAAACATAGAAAAACGCTGTTTTGAACTATTTAAACTGACAAATTCATGTTTCTTTCGTGTGAAACGGCGATTTATGAGAAACGACTATAAAATTGCTGTTTTAAACTTGCAAAAACATAGAAAAACGCTGTTTTGAACTATTTAAACTGACAAATTCATGTTTCTTTCGTGCGAAACGGCGATTTATGAGAAATGACTATAAAATTGCTGTTTTAAACTTGCAAAAACATAGAAAAACGCTGTTTTGAACTATTTAAACTGACAAATTCATGTTTCTTTCGTGTGAAACGGCGATTTATGAGAAACCACTATAAAATTGCTGTTTTAAACTTGCAAAAACATAGAAAAATGCTGTTTTGAACTATTCAAACTGACAAATTCAAGTTTCTTTCGTGTGAAACGGCGATTTATGAGTAATGACGATAAAATTGCTGTTTTAAACTTGCAAAAACATAGAAAAACGCTGTTTTTAACTATTCAAACTGATAAATTCAGGTTTCTTTCGTTCGAAACGGTGGATTTTTGTGAAATCCCGATAAAACTGCTGTTTTAAACTTGCAAAAACATAGAAAAACGCTGTTTTGAACTATTCAAACTGACAAATTCATGTTTCTTTCGTGTGAAATGGCGATTTATGAGAAATGACAATAAAATTGCTGTTCTAAACTTGCAAAAACATAGAAAAACGCTGTTTTCAACTATTCAAAGTGATAAATTCATGTTTCTTTCGTGCGAAACGGCGATTTATGAGAACCAACTATAAAATTGCTGTTTTAAACTTGCAAAAACATAGAAAAACGCTGTTTTGAACTATTCAAACTGACAAAATCATGTTTCTTTCGTGTGAAACGGCGATTTATGAGAAATGACAATAAATTTGCTGTTTTAAACTTGCAAAAACATAGAAAAACGCTGTTTTTAACTATTCAAACTGATAAATTCAGGTTTCTTTCGTTCGAAACGGTGGATTTTTGTGAAATCCCGATAAAACTGCTGTTTTAAACTTGCAAAAACATAGAAAAACGCTGTTTTTAACTATTCAAACTGATAAATTCATGTTTCTTTCGTGTGAAACGGCGATTTATGAGAAATGACGATAAAATTGCTGTTTTAAACTTGCAAAAACATAGAAAAACGCTGTTTTGAACTATTCAAACTGACAAATTCATGTTTCTTTCGTGTGAAACGGCGATTTATGAGAAATGACGATAAAATTGCTGTTTTAAACTTGCAAAAACATAGAAAAACGCTGTTTTTAACTATTCAAACTGATAAATTCAGGTTTCTTTCGTTCAAAACGGTGGATTTTTGTGAAATCCCGATAAAACTGCTGTTTTAAACTTGCAAAAACATAGGAAAACGCTGTTTTGAACTATTCAAACTGACAAATTCATGTTTCTTTCGTGTGAAACGACGATTTATGAGAAATGACGATAAAACTGCTGTTTTAAACTTGCAAAAACATAGAAAAACGCTGTTTTGAACTATTCAAACTGACAAATTCAAGTTTCTTTCGTTTGAAACGGCGATTTATGAGTAATGACGATAAAATTGCTGTTTTAAACTTGCAAAAACATAGAAAAACGCTGTTTTTAACTATTAAAACTGATAAATTCAGGTTTCTTTCGTTCGAAACGGTGGATTTTTGTGAAATCCCGATAAAACTGCTGTTTTAAACTTGCAAAAACATAGAAAAACGCTGTTTTTAACTATTCAAACTGATAAATTCATGTTTCTTTCGTGTGAAACGGCGATTTATGAGAAATGACGATAAAATTGCTGTTTTAAACTTGCAAAAACATAGAAAAACGCTGTTTTGAACTATTCAAACTGACAAATTCAGGTTTCTTTCGTTCGAAACGGTGGATTTTTGTGAAATCCCGATAAAACTGCTGTTTTAAACTTGCAAAAACATAGAAAAACGCTGTTTTGAACTATTCAAACTGACAAATTCATGTTTCTTTCGTGTGAAACGGCGATTTATGAGAAATGACGATAAAACTGCTGTTTTGAACTTGCAAAAACATAGAAAAACGCTGTTTCGAACTATTCAAACTGACAAATTCAAGTTTCTTTCGTGTGAAACGGCGATTTATGAGTAATGACGATAAAATTGCTGTTTTAAACTTGCAAAAACATAGAAAAACGCTGTTTTTAACTATTAAAACTGATAAATTCAGGTTTCTTTCGTTCGAAACGGTGGATTTTTGTGAAATCCCGATAAAACTGCTGTTTTAAACTTGCAAAAACATAGAAAAACGCTGTTTTGAACTATTCAAACTGACAAATTCATGTTTCTTTCGTGTGAAACGGCGATTTATGAGAAATGACAATAAAATTGCTGTTTTAAACTTGCAAAAACATAGAAAAACGCTGTTTTCAACTATTCAAAGTGATAAATTCATGTTTCTTTCGTGCGAAACGGCGATTTATGAGAAATGACGATAAAATTGCTGTTTTAAACTTGCAAAAACATAGAAAAACGCTGTTTTGAACTATTTAAACTGACAAATTCATGTTTCTTTCGTGTGAAACGGCGATTTATGAGAAATGACGATAAAATTGCTGTTTTAAACTTGCAAAAACATAGAAAAACGCTGTTTTGAACTATTTAAACTGACAAATTCATGTTTCTTTCGTGTGAAACGACGATTTATGAGAAATGACGATAAAACTGCTGTTTTAAACTTGCAAAAACATAGAAAAACGCTGTTTTGAACTATTCAAACTGACAAATTCAAGTTTCTTTCGTTTGAAACGGCGATTTATGAGTAATGACGATAAAATTGCTGTTTTAAACTTGCAAAAACATAGAAAAACGCTGTTTTTAACTATTAAAACTGATAAATTCAGGTTTCTTTCGTTCGAAACGGTGGATTTTTGTGAAATCCCGATAAAACTGCTGTTTTAAACTTGCAAAAACATAGAAAAACGCTGTTTTTAACTATTCAAACTGATAAATTCATGTTTCTTTCGTGTGAAA
Organism: Poecilus cupreus; assembly: GCA_963942605.1. Classification (NCBI taxonomy): domain Eukaryota; kingdom Metazoa; phylum Arthropoda; class Insecta; order Coleoptera; family Carabidae; genus Poecilus; species Poecilus cupreus. The sequence continues at coordinate 94,340 of CAWWDY010001556.1, read as the reverse complement.
CGGCGATTTATGAGAAATGACGATAAAATTGCTGTTTTAAACTTGCAAAAACATAGAAAAACGCTGTTTTGAACTATTCAAACTGACAAATTCAGGTTTCTTTCGTTCGAAACGGTGGATTTTTGTGAAATCCCGATAAAACTGCTGTTTTAAACTTGCAAAAACATAGAAAAACGCTGTTTTGAACTATTCAAACTGACAAATTCATGTTTCTTTCGTGTGAAACGGCGATTTATGAGAAATGACGATAAAACTGCTGTTTTGAACTTGCAAAAACATAGAAAAACGCTGTTTTGAACTATTCAAACTGACAAATTCAAGTTTCTTTCGTGTGAAACGGCGATTTATGAGTAATGACGATAAAATTGCTGTTTTAAACTTGCAAAAACATAGAAAAACGCTGTTTTTAACTATTAAAACTGATAAATTCAGGTTTCTTTCGTTCGAAACGGTGGATTTTTGTGAAATCCCGATAAAACTGCTGTTTTAAACTTGCAAAAACATAGAAAAACGCTGTTTTGAACTATTCAAACTGACAAATTCATGTTTCTTTCGTGTGAAACGGCGATTTATGAGAAATGACAATAAAATTGCTGTTTTAAACTTGCAAAAACATAGAAAAACGCTGTTTTCAACTATTCAAAGTGATAAATTCATGTTTCTTTCGTGCGAAACGGCGATTTATGAGAAATGACGATAAAATTGCTGTTTTAAACTTGCAAAAACATAGAAAAACGCTGTTTTGAACTATTTAAACTGACAAATTCATGTTTCTTTCGTGTGAAACGGCGATTTATGAGAAATGACGATAAAATTGCTGTTTTAAACTTGCAAAAACATAGAAAAACGCTGTTTTGAACTATTTAAACTGACAAATTCATGTTTCTTTCGTGTGAAACGGCGATTTATGAGAAACGACTATAAAATTGCTGTTTTAAACTTGCAAAAACATAGAAAAACACTGTTTTGAACTATTCAAACTGACAAAATCATGTTTCTTTCGTGTGAAACGGCGATTTATGAGAAACGACTATAAAATTGCTGTTTTAAACTTGCAAAAACATAGAAAAACGCTGTTTTCAACTATTCAAAGTGATAAATTCATGTTTCTTTCTTGCGAAACGGCGATTTATGAGAAATGACGATAAAATTGCTGTTTTAAACTTGCAAAAACATAGAAAAACGCTGTTTTGAACTATTTAAACTGACAAATTCATGTTTCTTTCGTGTGAAACGGCGATTTATGAGAAATGACGATAAAATTGCTGTTTTAAACTTGCAAAAACATAGAAAAACGCTGTTTTGAAATATTTAAACTGACAAATTCATGTTTCTTTCGTGTGAAACGGCGATTTATGAGAAACGACTATAAAATTGCTGTTTTAAACTTGCAAAAACATAAAAAAACACTGTTTTGAACTATTTAAACTGACAAATTCATGTTTCTTTCGTGTGAAACGGCGATTTATGAGAAACGACTATAAAATTGCTGTTTTAAACTTGCAAAAACATAGAAAAATGCTGTTTTCAACTATTCAAAGTGATAAATTCATGTTTCTTTCGTGCGAAACGGCGATTTATGAGAAATGACGATAAAATTGCTGTTTTAAACTTGCAAAAACATAGAAAAACGCTGTTTTGAACTATTTAAACTGACAAATTCATGTTTCTTTCGTGTGAAACGGCGATTTATGAGAAACGACTATAAAATTGCTGTTTTAAACTTGCAAAAACATAGAAAAACGCTGTTTTGAACTATTTAAACTGACAAATTCATGTTTCTTTCGTGCGAAACGGCGATTTATGAGAAATGACTATAAAATTGCTGTTTTAAACTTGCAAAAACATAGAAAAACGCTGTTTTGAACTATTTAAACTGACAAATTCATGTTTCTTTCGTGTGAAACGGCGATTTATGAGAAACCACTATAAAATTGCTGTTTTAAACTCGCAAAAACATAGAAAAACGCTGTTTTGAACTATTTAAACTGACAAATTCATGTTTCTTTCGTGCGAAACGGCGATTTATGAGAAATGACGATAAAATTGCTGTTTTAAAAATGCAAAAACATAGAAAAACGCTGTTTTGAACTATTTAAACTGACAAATTCATGTTTCTTTCGTGTGAAACGGCGATTTATGAGAAACGACTATAAAATTGCTGTTTTAAACTTGCAAAAACATAGAAAAACGCTGTTTTGAACTATTTAAACTGACAAATTCATGTTTCTTTCGTGTGAAACGGCGATTTATGAGGAACGACTATAAAATTGCTGTTTTAAACTTGCAAAAACATAGAAAAACGCTGTTTTCAACTATTCAAAGTGATAAATTCATGTTTCTTTCGTGCGAAACGGCGATTTATGAGAAATGACGATAAAATTGCTGTTTTAAACTTGCAAACACATAGAAAAACGCTGTTTTGAACTATTTAAACTGACAAATTCATGTTTCTTTCGTGTGAAACGGCGATTTATGAGAAATGACGATAAAATTGCTGTTTTAAACTTGCAAAAACATAGAAAAACGCTGTTTTGAACTATTTAAACTGACAAATTCATGTTTCTTTCGTGTGAAACGGCGATTTATGAGAAACGACTATAAAATTGCTGTTTTAAACTTGCAAAAACATAGAAAAACGCTGTTTTGAACTATTCAAACTGACAAAATCATGTTTCTTTCGTGTGAAACGGCGATTTATGAGAAATGACGATAAAATTGCTGTTTTAAACTTGCAAAAACATAGAAAAACGCTGTTTTGAACTATTCAAACTGACAAATTCATGTTTCTTTCGTGTGAAAGGGCGATTTATGAGAAATGACGATAAAATTGCTGTTTTAAACTTGCAAAAACATAGAAAAACGCTGTTTTGAACTATTCAAACTAACAAAATCATGTTTCTTTCGTGTGAAACGGCGATTTATGAGAAATGACGATAAAATTGCTGTTTTAAACTTGCAAAAACATAGAAAAACGCTGTTTTTAACTATTCAAACTGATAAATTCAGGTTTCTTTCGTTCGAAACGGTGGATTTTTGTGAAATCACGATAAAACTGCTGTTTTAAACTTGCAAAAACATAGAAAAACGCTGTTTTGAACTATTCAAACTGACAAATTCATGTTTCTTTCGTGTGATACGGCGATTTATGAGAAATGACGATAAAATTTCTGTTTTAAACTTGCAAAAACATAGAAAAACGCTGTTTTTACCTATTCAAACTGATAAATTCAGGTTTCTTTCGTTCGAAACGGTGGATTTTTGTGAAATCACGATAAAACTGCTGTTTTAAACTTGCAAAAACATAGAAAAACGCTGTTTTGAACTATTCAAACTGACAAATTCATGTTTCTTTCGTGTGAAACGGCGATTTATGAGAAATGACGATAAAATTGCTGTTTTAAACTTGCAAAAACATAGATAAACGCTGTTTTTAACTATTCAAGCTGATAAATTCATGTTTCTTTCGTACGAAACGGCGATTTATGAGAAATGATGATAAAATTGCTGTTTTAAACTTGCAAAAACATAGAAAAACGCTGTTTTTAACTATTCAAACTGATAAATTCAGGTTTCTTTCGTTCGAAACGGTGGATTTTTGTGAAATCACGATAAAATTGCTGTTTTAAACTTGCAAAAACATAGAAAAACGCTGTTTTGAACTATTTAAACTGACAAATTCATGTTTCTTTCGTGTGAAACGGCGATTTATGAGAAACGACTATAAAATTGCTGTTTTAAACTTGCAAAAACATAGAAAAACGCTGTTTTGAACTATTTAAACTGACAAATTCATGTTTCTTTCGTGTGAAACGGCGATTTATGAGAAACGACTATAAAATTGCTGTTTTAAACTTGCAAAAACATAGAAAAACGCTGTTTTCAACTATTCAAAGTGATAAATTCATGTTTCTTTCGTGCGAAACGGCGATTTATGAGAAATGACGATAAAATTGCTGTTTTAAACTTGCAAAAACATAGAAAAACGCTGTTTTGAACTATTTAAACTGACAAATTCATGTTTCTTTCGTGTGAAACGGCGATTTATGAGAAATGACGATAAAATTGCTGTTTTAAACTTGCAAAAACATAGAAAAACGCTGTTTTGAACTATTTAAACTGACAAATTCATGTTTCTTTCGTGTGAAACGGCGATTTATGAGAAACGACTATAAAATTGCTGTTTTAAACTTGCAAAAACATAGAAAAACGCTGTTTTGAACTATTCAAACTGACAAAATCATGTTTCTTTCGTGTGAAACGGCGATTTATGAGAAATGACGATAAAATTGCTGTTTTAAACTTGCAAAAACATAGAAAAACGCTGTTTTGAACTATTTAAACTGACAAATTCATGTTTCTTTCGTGTGAAACGGCGATTTATGAGAAACGACTATAAAATTGCTGTTTTAAACTTGCAAAAACATAGAAAAACGCTGTTTTCAACTATTCAAAGTGATAAATTCATGTTTCTTTCGTGCGAAACGGCGATTTATGAGAAATGACGATAAAATTGCTGTTTTAAACTTGCAAAAACATAGAAAAACGCTGTTTTGAACTATTTAAACTGACAAATTCATGTTTCTTTCGTGTGAAACGGCGATTTATGAGAAATGACGATAAAATTGCTGTTTTAAACTTGCAAAAACATAGAAAAACGCTGTTTTGAACTATTTAAACTGACAAATTCATGTTTCTTTCGTGTGAAACGGCGATTTATGAGAAACGACTATAAAATTGCTGTTTTAAACTTGCAAAAACATAGAAAAACGCTGTTTTGAACTATTCAAACTGACAAAATCATGTTTCTTTCGTTTGAAACGGCGATTTATGAGAAATGACGATAAAATTGCTGTTTTAAACTTGCAAAAACATAGAAAAACGCTGTTTTGAACTATTCAAACTGACAAATTCATGTTTCTTTCGTGTGAAAGGGCGATTTATAAGAAATGACGATAAAATTGCTGTTTTAAACTTGCAAAAACATAGAAAAACGCTGTTTTTAACTATTCAAACTGATAAATTCAGGTTTCTTTCGTTCGAAACGGTGGATTTTTGTGAAATCACGATAAAATTGCTGTTTTAAACTTGCAAAAACATAGAAAAACGCTGTTTTGAACTATTCAAACTGACAAAATCATGTTTCTTTCGTGTGAGACGGCGATTTATGAGAAATGACGATAAAATTGCTGTTTTAAACATGCAAAAACATAGAAAAACGCTGTTTTGAACTATTCAAACTGACAAAATCATGTTTCTTTCGTGTGAAAAGGCGATTTATGAGAAATGACGATAAAATTGCTGTTTTAAACTTGCAAAAACATAGAAAAACGCTGTTTTTAACTATTCAAACTGATAAATTCAGGTTTCTTTCGTTCGAAACGGTGGATTTTTGTGAAATCACGATAAAACTGCTGTTTTAAACTTGCAAAAACATAGAAAAACGCTGTTTTGAACTATTCAAACTGACAAATTCATGTTTCTTTCGTGTGATACGGCGATTTATGAGAAATGACGATAAAATTGCTGTTTTAAACTTGCAAAAACATAGAAAAACGCTGTTTTTAACTATTCAAACTGATAAATTCAGGTTTCTTTCCTTCGAAACGGTGGATTTTTGTGAAATCACGATAAAACTGCTGTTTTAAACTTGCAAAAACATAGAAAAACGCTGTTTTGAACTATTCAAACTGACAAATTCATGTTTCTTTCGTGTGAAACGGCGATTTATGAGAAATGACGATAAAATTGCTGTTTTAAACTTGCAAAAACATAGATAAACGCTGTTTTTAACTATTCAAGCTGATAAATTCATGTTTCTTTCGTACGAAACGGCGATTTATGAGAAATGATTATAAAATTGCTGTTTTAAACTTGCAAAAACATAGAAAAACGCTGTTTTTAACTATTCAAACTGATAAATTTCTTTCGTTCGAAACGGTGGATTTTTGTGAAATCACGATAAAACTGCTGTTTTAAACTTGCAAAAACATAGAAAAACGCTGTTTTGAACTATTCAAACTGACAAATTCATGTTTCTTTCGTGTGATACGGCGATTTATGAGAAATAACGATAAAATTGATGTTTTAAACTTGCAAAAACATAGAAAAACGCTGTTTTGAACTATTCAAACTGACAAATTCATGTTTCTTTCGTGTGAAACGCCGATTTATGAGAAATGACGATAAAATTGCTGTTTTAAACTTGCAAAAACATAGAAAAACGCTGTTTTTAACTATTCAAACTGATAAATTCAGGTTTCTTTCGTGTGAAACGGCGATTTATGAGAAATGACGATAAAATTGCTGTTTTAAACTTGCAAAAACATAGAAAAACGCTGTTTTCAACTATTCAAACTGATAAATTCAGGTTTGTTTCGTTTGAAACGGTGGTTTTTTGTGAAATCACGATAAAACTGCTGTTTTAAACTTGCAAAAACATAGAAAAACGCTGTTTTGAACTATTCAAACTGACAAATTCATGTTTCTTTCGTGTGAAACGGCGATTTATGAGAAATAACGATAAAATTGATGTTTTAAACTTGCAAAAACATAGAAAAACGCTGTTTTGAACTATTCAAACTGACAAATTCATGTTTCTTTTGTGTGAAACGGCGATTTATGAGAAATGACGATAAAATTGCTGTTTTAAACTTGCAAAAACATAGAAAAACACTGTTTTGAACTATTCAAACTGACAAATTCATGTTTCTTTCGTGTGAAACGGCGATTTATGAGAAATGACGATAAAATTGCTGTTTTAAACTTGCAAAAACATAGAAAAACGCTGTTTTCAACTATTCAAACTGATAAATTCATGTTTCTTACGTGTGAAACGGCGATTTATGAGAAATGACGATAAAATTGCTGTTTAAAACTTGCAAAAACATAGAAAAACGCTGTTTTTAACTATTCAAACTGATAAATTTCTTTCGTTCGAAACGGTGGATTTTTGTGAAATCACGATAAAACTGCTGTTTTAAACTTGCAAAAACATAGAATAACGCTGTTTTGAACTATTCAAACTGACAAATTCATGTTTCTTTCGTGTGAAACGGCGATTTATGAGAAATGACGATAAAATTGATGTTTTAAACTTGCAAAAACATAGAAAAACCCTGTTTTGAACTATTCAAACTGACAAATTCATGTTTCTTTCGTGTGAAACGGCGATTTATGAGAAATGACGATAAAATTGCTGTTTTAAACTTGCAAAAACATAGAAAAACGCTGTTTTCAACTATTCAAACTGATAAATTCAGGTTTCTTTCATTCGAAACGGTGGATTTTTGTGAAATCACGATAAAACTGCTGTTTTAAACTTGCAAAAACATAGAAAAATGCTGTTTTGAACTATTCAAACTGACAAATTCATGTTTCTTTCGTGTGAAACGGCGATTTATGAGAAATGACGATAAAATTGATGTTTTAAACTTGCAAAAACATAGAAAAACGCTGTTCTGAACTATTCAAACTGAAAAATTCATGTTTCTTTCGTGTGAAACGCCGATTTATGAGAAATGACGATAAAATTGCTGTTTTAAACTTGCAAAACCCTAGAAAAACGCTGTTTTTAACTATTCAAACTGATAAATTCAGGTTTCTTTCGTTAGAAACGGTGGATTTTTGTGAAATCACGATAAAACTGCTGTTTTAAACTTACAAAAACATAGAAAAACGCTGTTTTGAACTATTCAAACTGACAAATTCATGTTTCTTTCGTGTGAAACGGCGATTTATGAGAAATGACGATAAAATTGCTGTTTTAAACTTGCAAAAACATAGAAAAACGCTGTTTTTAACTATTCAAACTGATAAATTCAGGTTTCTTTCGTTCGAAACGGTGGATTTTTGTGAAATCACGATAAAACTGCTGTTTTAAACTTGCAAAAACATAGAAAAACGCTGTTTTGAACTATTCAAACTGACAAATTCATGTTTCTTTCGTGTGAAACGGCGATTTATGAGAAATGACGATAAAATTGCTGTTTTAAACTTGCAAAAACAGAAAAACGCTGTTTTCAACTATTCAAACTGATAAATTCAGGTTTCTTTCGTTCGAAACGGTGGATTTTTGTGAAATCACGATAAAACTGTTGTTTTAAACTTGCAAAAACATAGAAAAACGCTGTTTTGAACTATTCAAACTGACAAATTCATGTTTCTTTCGTGTGAAACGGCGATTTATGAGAAATGACGATAAAATTGCTGTTTTAAACTTGCAAAAACATAGAAAAACGCTGTTTTCAACTATTCAAACTGATAAATTCATGTTTCTTTCGTGCGAAACGGCAATTTATGAGAAATGACGATAAAATTGCTGTTTTAAACTTGCAAAAACATAGAAAAACGCTATTTTTAACTATTCAAACTGATAAATTCAGGTTTCTTTCGTTCGAAACGGTGGATTTTTGTGAAATCACGATAAAACTGCTGTTTTAAACTTGCAAAAACATAGAAAAACGCTGTTTTTAACTATTCAAACTGATAAATTCAGGTTTCTTTCGTTCGAAACGGTGGATTTTTGTGAAATCACGATAAAACTGCTGTTTTAAACTTGCAAAAACATAGAAAAACGCTGTTTTGAACTATTCAAACTGACAAATTCATGTTTCTTTCGTGTGAAACGGCGATTTATGACAAATGACGATAAAATTGCTGTTTTAAACTTGCAAAAACATAGAAAAACGCTGTTTTGAACTATTCAAACTGACAAATTCTTGTTTCTTTCGTGTGAAACGGCGATTTATGAGAAATGACGATAAAATTGCTGTTTTAAACTTGCAAAAACATAGAAAAACGCTGTTTTGAACTATTCAAACTGACAAATTCATGTTTCTTTCCTGTGAAACGGCGATTTATGAGAAATGACGATAAAATTGCTGTTTTAAACTTGCAAGAACATAGAAAAACGCTGTTTTTAACTATTCAAACTGATAAATTCAGGTTTCTTTCGTTCGAAACGGTGGATTTTTGTGAAATCACGATAAAACTGCTGTTTTAAACTTGCAAAAACATAGAAAAACGCTGTTTTGAACTATTCAAACTGACAAATTCATGTTTCTTTCGTGTGAAACGGCGATTTATGAGAAATGACGATAAAATTGCTGTTTTAAACTTGCAAAAACATAGAAAAACGCTTTTTTCAACTATTCAAACTGATAAATTCATGTTTCTTTCGTGCGAAACGGCGATTTATGAGAAATGACGATAAAATTGCTGTTTTAAACTTGCAAAAACATAGAAAAACGCTGTTTTCAACTATTCAAACTGATAAATTCAGGTTTCTTTCGTTCAAAACGGTGGATTTTTGTGAAATCACGATAAAACTGCTGTTTTAAACTTGCAAAAACATAGAAAAACGCTGTTTTGAACTATTCAAACTGACAAATACATGTTTCTTTCGTGTGAAACGGCGATTTATGAGAAATGACGATAAAATTGCTGTTTTAAACTTGCAAAAACATAGAAAAACGCTGTTTTGAACTATTCAAACTGACAAATTCATGTTTCTTTCGTGTGAAACGGCGATTTATGAGAAATGACGATAAAATTGCTGTTTTAAACTTGCAAAAACATAGAAAAACGCTGTTTTCAACTATTCAAACTGATAAATTCATGTTTCTTACGTGTGAAACGGCGATTTATGAGAAATGACGATAAAATTGCTGTTTAAAACTTGCAAAAACATAGAAAAACGCTGTTTTTAACTATTCAAACTGATAAATTTCTTTCGTTCGAAACGGTGGATTTTTGTGAAATCACGATAAAACTGCTGTTTTAAACTTGCAAAAACATAGAATAACGCTGTTTTGAACTATTCAAACTGACAAATTCATGTTTCTTTCGTGTGAAACGGCGATTTATGAGAAATGACGATAAAATTGATGTTTTAAACTTGCAAAAACATAGAAAAACCCTGTTTTGAACTATTCAAACTGACAAATTCATGTTTCTTTCGTGTGAAACGGCGATTTATGAGAAATGACGATAAAATTGCTGTTTTAAACTTGCAAAAACATAGAAAAACGCTGTTTTCAACTATTCAAACTGATAAATTCAGGTTTCTTTCATTCGAAACGGTGGATTTTTGTGAAATCACGATAAAACTGCTGTTTTAAACTTGCAAAAACATAGAAAAATGCTGTTTTGAACTATTCAAACTGACAAATTCATGTTTCTATCGTGTGAAACGGCGATTTATGAGAAATGACGATAAAATTGATGTTTTAAACTTGCAAAAACATAGAAAAACGCTGTTCTGAACTATTCAAACTGAAAAATTCATGTTTCTTTCGTGTGAAACGCCGATTTATGAGAAATGACGATAAAATTGCTGTTTTAAACTTGCAAAAACCTAGAAAAACGCTGTTTTTAACTATTCAAACTGATAAATTCAGGTTTCTTTCGTTAGAAACGGTGGATTTTTGTGAAATCACGATAAAACTGCTGTTTTAAACTTGCAAAAACATAGAAAAACGCTGTTTTGAACTATTCAAACTGACAAATTCATGTTTTTTCCGTGTGAAACGGCGATTTATGAGAAATGACGATAAAATTGCTGTTTTAAACCTGCAAAAACATAGAAAAACGCTGTTTTGAACTATTAAAACTGACAAATTCATGTTTCTTTCGTGTGAAACGGCGATTTATGAGAAATGACGATAAAATTGCTGTTTTAAACTTGCAAAAACATAGAAAAACGCTGTTTTTAACTATTCAAACTGATGAATTCAGGTTTCTTTCGTTCGAAACGGTGGATTTTTGTGAAATCACGATAAAACTGCTGTTTTAAACTTGCAAAAACAGAAAAACGCTGTTTTGAACTATTCAAACTGACAAATTCATGTTTCTTTCGTGTGAAACGGCGATTTATGAGAAATGACGATAAAATTGCTGTTTTAAACTTGCAAAAACAGAAAAACGCTGTTTTCAACTATTCAAACTGATAAATTCAGGTTTCTTTCGTTCGAAACGGTGAATTTTTGTGAAATCACGATAAAACTGTTGTTTTAAACTTGCAAAAACATAGAAAAACGCTGTTTTGAACTATTCAAACTGACAAATTCATGTTTCTTTTGTGTGAAACGGCGATTTATGAGAAATGACGATAAAATTGCTGTTTTAAACTTGCAAAAACATAGAAAAACGCTGTTTTCAACTATTCAAACTGATAAATTCATGTTTCTTTCGTGCGAAACGGCAATTTATGAGAAATGACGATAAAATTGCTGTTTTAAACTTGCAAAAACATAGAAAAACGCTATTTTTAACTATTCAAACTGATAAATTCAGGTTTCTTTCGTTCGAAACGGTGGATTTTTGTGAAATCACGATAAAACTGCTGTTTTAAACTTGCAAAAACATAGAAAAACGCTGTTTTTAACTATTCAAACTGATAAATTCAGGTTTCTTTCGTTCGAAACGGTGGATTTTTGTGAAATCACGATAAAACTGCTGTTTTAAACTTGCAAAAACATAGAAAAACGCTGTTTTGAACTATTCAAACTGACAAATTCTTGTTTCTTTCGTGTGAAACGGCGATTTATGAGAAATGACGATAAAATTGCTGTTTTAAACTTGCAAAAACATAGAAAAACGCTGTTTTGAACTATTTAAACTGACAAATTCATGTTTCTTTCGTGTGAAACGGCGATTTATGAGAAATGACGATAAAATTGCTGTTTTAAACTTGCAAAAACATAGAAAAACGCTGTTTTTAACTATTCAAACTGATAAATTCAGGTTTCTTTCGTTCGAAACGGTGGATTTTTGTGAAATCACGATAAAACTGCTGTTTTAAACTTGCAAAAACATAGAAAAACGCTGTTTTGAACTATTCAAACTGACAAATTCATGTTTCTTTCGTGTGGAACGGCGATTTATGAGAAATGACGATAAAATTGCTGTTTTAAACTTGCAAAAACATAGAAAAACGCTTTTTTCAACTATTCAAACTGATAAATTCATGTTTCTTTCGTGCGAAACGGCGATTTATGAGAAATGACGATAAAATTGCTGTTTTAAACTTGCAAAAACATAGAAAAACGCTGTTTTCAACTATTCAAACTGATAAATTCATGTTTCTTTCGTGTGAAACGGCGATTTATGAGAAATGACGATAAAATTGCTGTTTTAAACTTGCAAAAACATAGAAAAACGCTGTTTTTAACTATTCAAACTGATAAATTCAGGTTTCTTTCGTTCGAAACGGTTTATTTTTGTGAAATCACGATAAAACTGCTGTTTAAAACTTGCAAAAACATAGAAAAACGCTGTTTTGAACTATTCAAACTGACAAATTCATGTTTCTTTCGTGTAAAACGGCGATTTATGAGAAATGACGATAAAATTGCTGTTTTAAACTTGCAAAAACATACATAAACGCTGTTTTCAACTATTCAAACTGATAAATTCATGTTTCTTTCGTGTGAAACGGCGATTTATGAGAAATGACGATAAAATTGCTGTTTTAAACTTGCAAAAACATAGAAAAACGCTGTTTTTAACTATTCAAACTGATAAATTCAGGTTTCTTTCGTTCGAAACGGTGGATTTTTGTGAAATCACGATAAAACTGCTGTTTTAAACTTGCAAAAACATAGAAAAACGCTGTTTTGAACTATTCAAACTGACAAATTCATGTTTCTTCCGTGTGAAACGGCGATTTATAAGAAATGACGATAAAATTGCTGTTTAAACCTGCAAAAACATAGAAAAACGCTGTTTTGAACTATTCAAACTGACAAATTTAGGTTTCTTTCGTGTGAAACGGCGATTTATGAGAAATGACGATAAAATTGCTGTTTTAAACTTGCAAAAACATAGAAAAACGCTGTTTTTAACTATTCAAACTGATAAATTCAGGTTTCTTTCGTTCGAAACGGTATATTTTTGTGAAATCACGATAAAACTGCTGTTTTAATCTTGCAAAAACATAGAAAAACGCTGTTTTGAACTATTTAAACTGAAAAATTCATGTTTCTTTCGTGTGAAACGGCGATTTATGAGAAATGACGATAAAATTGCTGTTTTAAACTTGCAAAAACATAGAAAAACGCTGTTTTCAACTATTCAAACTAATAAATTCATGTTTCTTTCGTGCGAAACGGCGATTTATGAGAAATGACGATAAAATTGCTGTTTTAAACTTGCAAAAATATAGAAAAACGGTTTCGAACTATTCAAACTGACAAATTCATGTTTCTTTCGTGTGAAACGGCGATTTATGACAAATGACGATAAAATTGCTGTTTTAAACTTGCAAAAACATAGAAAAACGCTGTTTTGAACTATTCAAACTGACAAATTCATGTTTCTTTCGTGTGAAACGGCGATTTATGAGAAATGACGATAAAATTGCTGTTTTAAACTTGCAAAAACATAGAAAAACGCTGTTTTGAACTATTCAAACTGACAAATTCATGTTTCTTTCGTGTGAAACGGCGATTTATGAGAAATGACGATAAAATTGCTGTTTTAAACTTGCAAAAACATAGAAAAACGCTGTTTTTAACTATTCAAACTGATAAATTCAGGTTTCTTTCGTTCGAAACGGTGGATTTTTGTGAAATCACGATAAAACTGCTGTTTTAAACTTGCAAAAACATAGAAAAACGCTGTTTTGAACTATTCAAACTGACAAATTCATGTTTCTTTCGTGTGAAACGGCGATTTATGAGAAATGACGATAAAATTGCTGTTTTAAACTTGCAAAAACATAGAAAAACGCTGTTTTGAACTATTCAAACTGACAAATTCATGTTTCTTTCGTGTGAAACGGCGATTTATGAGAAATGACGATAAAATTGCTGTTTTAAACTTGCAAAAACATAGAAAAACGTTGTTTTCAACTATTCAAACTGATAAATTCATGTTTCTTTCGTGTGAAACGGCGATTTATGAGAAATGACGATAAAATTGCTGTTTTAAACTTGCAAAAACATAGAAAAACGCTGTTTTTAACTATTCAAACTGATAAATTCAGGTTTCTTTCGTTCGAAACGGTGGATTTTTGTGAAATCACGATAAAACTGCTGTTTAAAACTTGCAAAAACATAGAAAAACGCTGTTTTGAACTATTCAAACTGACAAATTCATGTTTCTTTCGTGTGAAACGGCGATTTATGAGAAATGACGATAAAATTGCTGTTTTAAACTTGCAAAAACATATAAAAACGCTGTTTTGAACTATTCAAACTGACAAATTCATGTTTCTTTCGTGTGAAACGGCGATTTATGAGAAATGACGATAAAATTGCTGTTTTAAACTTGCAAAAACATAGAAAAACGCTGTTTTCAACTATTCAAACTGATAAATTCATGTTTCTTTCGTGCGAAACGGCGATTTATGAGAAATGACGATAAAATTGCTGTTTTAAACTTGCAAAAACATAGAAAAACGCTGTTTTGAACTATTCAAACTGACAAAATCATGTTTCTTTCGTGTGAAACGGCGATTTATGAGAAATGACGATAAAATTGCTGTTTTAAACTTGCAAAAACATAGAAAAACGCTGTTTTCAACTATTCAAACTGATAAATTCATGTTTCTTTCGTGTGAAACGGCGATTTATGAGAAATGACGATAAAATTGCTGTTTTAAACATGCAAAAACATAGACAAACGCTGTTTTTAACTATTCAAACTGATAAATTCAGGTTTCTTTCGTTCGAAACGGTGGATTTTTGTGAAACCACGATAAAACTGCTGTTTTAAACTTGCAAAAACATAGAAAAACGCTGTTTTGAACTATTCAAACTGACAAATTCATGTTTCTTCCGTGTGAAACGGCGATTTATGAGAAATGACGATAAAATTGCTGTTTTAAACCTGCCAAAACATAGAAAAACGCTGTTTTGTACTATTCAAACTGACAAATTTATGTTTCTTTCGTGTGAAACGGCGATTTATGAGAAATGACGATAAAATTGCTGTTTTAAACTTGCAAAAACATAGAAAAACGCTGTTTTTAACTATTCAAACTGATAAATTCAGGTTTCTTTCGTTCGAAACGGTGGATTTTTGTGAAATCACGATAAAACTGCTGTTTTAATCTTGCAAAAACATAGAAAAACGCTGTTTTGAACTATTCAAACTGACAAATTCATGTTTCTTTCGTGTGAAACGGCGATTTATGAGAAATGACGATAAAATTGCTGTTTTAAACTTGCAAAAACATAGAAAAACGCTGTTTTCAACTATTTAAACTGATAAATTCATGTTTCTTTCGTGCGAAACGGCGATTTATGAGAAATGACGATAAAATTGCTGTTTTTAACTTGCAAAAATATAGAAAAACGCTGTTTCGAACTATTCAAACTGACAAAATCATGTTTCTTTCGTGTGAAACGGCGATTTATGAGAAATGACGATAAAATTGCTGTTTTAAACTTGCAAAAACATAGAAAAACGCTGTTTTCAACTATTCAAACTGATAAATTCATGTTTCTTTCGTGTGAAACGGCGATTTATGAGAAATGACGATAAAATTGCTGTTTTAAACATGCAAAAACATAGACAAACGCTGTTTTTAACTATTCAAACTGATAAATTCAGGTTTCTTTCGTTCGAAACGGTGGATTTTTGTAAAACCACGATAAAACTGCTGTTTTAAACTTGCAAAAACATAGAAAAACGCTGTTTTGAACTATTCAAACTGATAAATTAAGGTTTCTTTCGTTCGAAACGGTGGATTTTTGTGAAATCACGATAAAACTGCTGTTTTAAACTTGCAAAAACATAGAAAAACGCTGTTTTGAACTATTCAAACTGACAAATTCATGTTTCTTTCGTGTGAAACGGCGATTTATGACAAATGACGATAAAATTGCTGTTTTAAACTTGCAAAAACATAGAAAAACGCTGTTTTGAACTATTCAAACTGACAAATTCATGTTTCTTTCGTGTGAAACGGCGATGTATGAGAAATGACGATAAAATTGCTGTTTTAAACTTGCAAAAACATAGAAAAACGCTGTTTTTAACTATTCAAACTGATAAATTCAGGTTTCTTTCGTTCGAAACGGTGGATTTTTGTGAAATCACGATAAAACTGCTGTTTTAAACTTGCAAAAACATAGAAAAACGCTGTTTTGAACTATTCAAACTGACAAATTCATGTTTCTTTCGTGTGAAACGGCGATTTATGAGAAATGACGATAAAATTGCTGTTTTAAACTTGCAAAAACATAGAAAAACGCTGTTTTGAACTATTCAAACTGACAAATTCATGTTTCTTTCGTGTGAAACGGCGATTTATGAGAAATGACGATAAAATTGCTGTTTTAAACTTGCAAAAACATAGAAAAACGTTGTTTTCAACTATTCAAACTGATAAATTCATGTTTCTTTCGTGTGAAACGGCGATTTATGAGAAATGACGATAAAATTGCTGTTTTAAACTTGCAAAAACATAGAAAAACGCTGTTTTTAACTATTCAAACTGATAAATTCAGGTTTCTTTCGTTCGAAACGGTGGATTTTTGTGAAATCACGATAAAACTGCTGTTTAAAACTTGCAAAAACATAGAAAAACGCTGTTTTGAACTATTCAAACTGACAAATTCATGTTTCTTTCGTGTGAAACGGCGATTTATGAGAAATGACGATAAAATTGCTGTTTTAAACTTGCAAAAACATATAAAAACGCTGTTTTGAACTATTCAAACTGACAAATTCATGTTTCTTTCGTGTGAAACGGCGATTTATGAGAAATGACGATAAAATTGCTGTTTTAAACTTGCAAAAACATAGAAAAACGCTGTTTTCAACTATTCAAACTGATAAATTCATGTTTCTTTCGTGCGAAACGGCGATTTATGAGAAATGACGATAAAATTGCTGTTTTAAACTTGCAAAAACATAGAAAAACGCTGTTTTGAACTATTCAAACTGACAAAATCATGTTTCTTTCGTGTGAAACGGCGATTTATGAGAAATGACGATAAAATTGCTGTTTTAAACTTGCAAAAACATAGAAAAACGCTGTTTTCAACTATTCAAACTGATAAATTCATGTTTCTTTCGTGTGAAACGGCGATTTATGAGAAATGACGATAAAATTGCTGTTTTAAACATGCAAAAACATAGACAAACGCTGTTTTTAACTATTCAAACTGATAAATTCAGGTTTCTTTCGTTCGAAACGGTGGATTTTTGTGAAACCACGATAAAACTGCTGTTTTAAACTTGCAAAAACATAGAAAAACGCTGTTTTGAACTATTCAAACTGACAAATTCATGTTTCTTCCGTGTGAAACGGCGATTTATGAGAAATGACGATAAAATTGCTGTTTTAAACCTGCCAAAACATAGAAAAACGCTGTTTTGTACTATTCAAACTGACAAATTTATGTTTCTTTCGTGTGAAACGGCGATTTATGAGAAATGACGATAAAATTGCTGTTTTAAACTTGCAAAAACATAGAAAAACGCTGTTTTTAACTATTCAAACTGATAAATTCAGGTTTCTTTCGTTCGAAACGGTGGATTTTTGTGAAATCACGATAAAACTGCTGTTTTAATCTTGCAAAAACATAGAAAAACGCTGTTTTGAACTATTCAAACTGACAAATTCATGTTTCTTTCGTGTGAAACGGCGATTTATGAGAAATGACGATAAAATTGCTGTTTTAAACTTGCAAAAACATAGAAAAACGCTGTTTTCAACTATTTAAACTGATAAATTCATGTTTCTTTCGTGCGAAACGGCGATTTATGAGAAATGACGATAAAATTGCTGTTTTTAACTTGCAAAAATATAGAAAAACGCTGTTTCGAACTATTCAAACTGACAAAATCATGTTTCTTTCGTGTGAAACGGCGATTTATGAGAAATGACGATAAAATTGCTGTTTTAAACTTGCAAAAACATAGAAAAACGCTGTTTTCAACTATTCAAACTGATAAATTCATGTTTCTTTCGTGTGAAACGGCGATTTATGAGAAATGACGATAAAATTGCTGTTTTAAACATGCAAAAACATAGACAAACGCTGTTTTTAACTATTCAAACTGATAAATTCAGGTTTCTTTCGTTCGAAACGGTGGATTTTTGTGAAACCACGATAAAACTGCTGTTTTAAACTTGCAAAAACATAGAAAAACGCTGTTTTGAACTATTCAAACTGATAAATTAAGGTTTCTTTCGTTCGAAACGGTGGATTTTTGTGAAATCACGATAAAACTGCTGTTTTAAACTTGCAAAAACATAGAAAAACGCTGTTTTGAACTATTCAAACTGACAAATTCATGTTTCTTTCGTGTGAAACGGCGATTTATGACAAATGACGATAAAATTGCTGTTTTAAACTTGCAAAAACATAGAAAAACGCTGTTTTGAACTATTCAAACTGACAAATTCATGTTTCTTTCGTGTGAAACGGCGATGTATGAGAAATGACGATAAAATTGCTGTTTTAAACTTGCAAAAACATAGAAAAACGCTGTTTTTAACTATTCAAACTGATAAATTCAGGTTTCTTTCGTTCGAAACGGTGGATTTTTGTGAAATCACGATAAAACTGCTGTTTTAAACTTGCAAAAACATAGAAAAACGCTGTTTTGAACTATTCAAACTGACAAATTCATGTTTCTTTCGTGTGAAACGGCGATTTATGAGAAATGACGATAAAATTGCTGTTTTAAACCTGCAAAAACATAGAAAAACGCTGTTTTGAACTATTCAAACTGACAAATTCATGTTTCTTTCGTGTGAAACGGCGATTTATGAGAAATGACGATAAAATTGCTGTTTTAAACTTGCAAAAACATAGAAAAACGCTGTTTTCAACTATTCAAACTGATAAATTCATGTTTCTTTCGTGCGAAACGGCAATTTATGAGAAATGACGATAAAATTGCTGTTTTAAACTTGCAAAAACATAGAAAAACGCTGTTTTTAACTATTCAAACTGATAAATTCAGGTTTCTTTCGTTCGAAACGGTGGATTTTTGTGAAATCACGATAAAACTGCTGTTTTAAACTTGCAAAAACATAGAAAAACGCTGTTTTGAACTATTCAAACTGACAAATTCATGTTTCTTTCGTGTGAAACGGCGATTTATGAGAAATGACGATAAAATTGCTGTTTTAAACTTGCAAAAACATAGAAAAACGCTGTTTTGAACTATTCAAACTGACAAATTCATGTTTCTTTCGTGTGAAACGGCGATGTATGAGATATGACGATAAAATTGCTGTTTTAAACTTGCAAAAACATATAAAAACGCTGTTTTTAACTATTCAAACTGATAAATTCAGGTTTCTTTCGTTCGAAACGGTGGATTTTTGAGAAATCACGATAAAACTGCTGTTTTAAACTTGCAAAAACATAGAAAAACGCTGTTTTGAACTATTCAAACTGACAAATTCATGTTTCTTTCGTGTTAAACGGCGATTTATGAGAAATGACGATAAAATTGCTGTTTTAAACTTGCAAAAACATAGAAAATCGCTGTTTTCAACTATTCAAACTGATAAATTCATGTTTCTTTTGTGCGAAACGGCGATTTATGAGAAATGACGATAAAATTGCTGTTTTAAACTTGCAAAAACATAGAAAAACGCTGTTTTCAACTATTCAAACTGATAAATTCATGTTTCTTTCGTGTGAAACGGCGATTTATGAGAAATGACGATAAAATTGCTGTTTTAAACTTGCAAAAACATAGAAAAACGCTGTTTTTAACTATTCAAACTAAAAAATTCAGGTTTCTTTCGTTCGAAACGGTGGATTTTTGTGAAATCACGATAAAACTGCTGTTTTAAACTTGCAAAAACATAGAAAAACGCTGTTTTGAACTATTCAAACTGAAAAATTCATGTTTCTTTCGTGTGAAACGGCGATTTATGAGAAATGACGATAAAATTGCTGTTTTAAACTTGCAAAAACATAGAAAAACGCTGTTTTGAACTATTCAAACTGACAAATTCATGTTTCTTTCGTGCGAAACGGCGATTTATGAGAAATGACGATAAAATTGCTGTTTTAAACTTGCAAAAACATAGAAAAACGCTGTTTTCAACTATTCAAACTGATAAATTCATGTTTCTTTCGTGCGAAACGGCGATTTATGAGAAATGACGATAAAATTGCTGTTTTAAACTTGCAAAAACATAGAAAAACGCTGTTTTGAACTATTCAAACTTACAAAATCATGTTTCTTTCGTGTGAAACGGCGATTTATGAGAAATGACGATAAAATTGCTGTTTTAAACTTGCAAAAACATAGAAAAACGCTGTTTTCAACTATTTAAACTGATAAATTCATGTTTCTTATGTGCGAAACGGCGATTTATGAGAAATGACGATAAAATTGCTGTTTTAAACTTGCAAAAATATAGAAAAACGCTGTTTCGAACTATTCAAACTGACAAAATCATGTTTCTTTCGTGTGAAACGGCGATTTATGAGAAATGACGATAAAATTGCTGTTTTAAACTTGCAAAAACATAGAAAAACTCTGTTTTTAACTATTCAAACTGATAAATTCAGGTTTCTTTCGTTCGAAACGGTGGATTTTTGTGAAACCACGATAAAACTGCTGTTTTAAACTTGCAAAAACATAGAAAAACGCTGTTTTGAACTATTCAAACTGACAAATTCATGTTTTTTCCGTGTGAAACGGCGATTTATGAGAAATGACGATAAAATTGCTGTTTTAAACCTGCCAAAACATAGAAAAACGCTGTTTTGAACTATTCAAACTGACAAATTTATGTTTCTTTCGTGTGAAACGGCG
Organism: Poecilus cupreus; assembly: GCA_963942605.1. Lineage (NCBI taxonomy): Eukaryota > Metazoa > Arthropoda > Insecta > Coleoptera > Carabidae > Poecilus > Poecilus cupreus. Next base: position 73,595 of record CAWWDY010001556.1, on the reverse strand, counting down.
ATTTATGAGAAATGACGATAAAATTGCTGTTTTAAACTTGCAAAAACATAGAAAAACGCTGTTTTTAACTATTCAAACTGATAAATTCAGGTTTCTTTCGTTCGAAACGGTGGATTTTTGTCAAATCACGATAAAACTGCTGTTTTAATCTTGCAAAAACATAGAAAAACGCTGTTTTGAACTATTCAAACTGACAAATTCATGTTTCTTTCGTGTGAAACGGCGATTTATGAGAAATGACGATAAAATTGCTGTTTTAAACTTGCAAAAACATAGAAAAACGCTGTTTTCAACTATTCAAACTGATAAATTCATGTTTCTTTCGTGCGAAACGGCGATTTATGAGAAATGAAGATAAAATTGCTGTTTTAAACTTGCAAAAATATAGAAAAACGCTGTTTCGAACTATTCAAACTGACAAAATCATGTTTCTTTCGTGTGAAACGGCGATTTATGAGAAATGACGATAAAATTGCTGTTTTAAACTTGCAAAAACATAGAAAAACTCTGTTTTTAACTATTCAAACTGATAAATTCAGGTTTCTTTCGTTCGAAACGGTGGATTTTTGTGAAATCACGATAAAACTGCTGTTTTAAACTTGCAAAAACATAGAAAAACGCTGTTTTGAACTATTCAAACTGACAAATTCATGTTTCTTTCGTGTGAAACGGCGATTTATGAGAAATGACGATAAAATTGCTGTTTTAAACCTGCAAAAACATAGAAAAACGCTGTTTTGAACTATTCAAACTGACAAATTCATGTTTCTTTCGTGTGAAACGGCGATTTATGAGAAATGACGATAAAATTGCTGTTTTAAACTTGCAAAAACATAGAAAAACGCTGTTTTGAACTATTCAAACTGATAAATTCAGGTTTCTTTCGTTCGAAACGGTGGATTTTTGTGAAATCACGATAAAACTGCTGTTTTAAACTTGCAAAAACATAGAAAAACGCTGTTTTGAACTATTCAAACTGACAAATTCATGTTTCTTTTGTGTGAAACGGCGATTTATGAGAAATGACGATAAAATTGCTGTTTTAAACTTGCGAAAACATAGAAAAACGCTGTTTTGAACTATTCAAACTGACAAATTCATGTTTCTTTCGTGTGAAACGGCGATTTATGAGAAATGACGATAAAATTGCTGTTTTAAACTTGCAAAAACATAGAAAAACGCTGTTTTGAACTATTCAAACTGACAAATTCATGTTTCTTTCGTGTGAAACGGCGATTTATGAAAAATGACGATAAAATTGCTGTTTTAAACATGCAAAAACATAGACAAACGCTGTTTTTAACTATTCAAACTGATAAATTCAGGTTTCTTTCGTTCGAAATGGTGGATTTTTGTGAAACCACGATAAAACTGCTGTTTTAAACTTGCAAAAACATAGAAAAACGCTGTTTTGAACTATTCAAACTGACAAATTCATGTTTCTTCCGTGTGAAACGGCGATTTATGAGAAATGACGATAAAATTGCTGTTTTAAACTTGCAAAAACATAGAAAAACGCTGTTTTGAACTATTTAAACTGACAAATTCATGTTTCTTTCGTGTGAAACGGAGATGTATGAGAAATGACGATAAAATTGCTGTTTTAAACTTGCAAAAACATAGAAAAACGCTGTTTTTAACTATTCAAACTGATAAATTCAGGTTTCTTTCGTTTGAAACGGTGGATTTTTGTGAAATCACGATAAAACTGCTGTTTTAAACTTGCAAAAACATAGAAAAACGCTGTTTTGAACTATTCAAACTGACAAATTCATGTTTCTTTCGTGTGAAACGGCGATTTATGAGAAACGACGATAAAATTGCTGTTTTAAACTTGCGAAAACATAGAAAAACGCTGTTTTGAACTATTCAAACTGACAAATTCATGTTTCTTTCGTGTGAAACGGCGATTTATGAGAAATGACGATAAAATTGCTGTTTTAAACTTGCAAAAACATAGAAAAACGCTGTTTTGAACTATTCAAACTGACAAATTCATGTTTCTTTCGTGTGAAACGGCGATTTATGAGAAATGACGATAAAATTGCTGTTTTAAACTTGCAAAAACATAGAAAAACGCTGTTTTTAACTATTCAAACTGATAAATTCAGGTTTCTTTCGTTCGAAACGGTGGATTTTGTGAAATCACGACAAAACTGCTGTTTTAAACTTGCAAAAACATAGAAAAACGCTGTTTTGAACTATTCAAACTGACAAATTTATGTTTCTTTCGTGTGAAACGGCGATTTATGAGAAATGACGATAAAATTGCTGTTTTAAACTTGCAAAAACATAGAAAAACGCTGTTTTGAACTATTCAAACTGACAAAATCATGTTTCTTTCGTGTGAAACGGCGATTTATGAGAAATGACGATAAAATTGCTGTTTTAAACTTGCAAAAACCTAGAAAAACGCTGTTTTCAACTATTCAAACTGATAAATTCATGTTTCTTTCGTGTGAAACGGCGATTTATGAGAAATGACGATAAAATTGCTGTTTTAAACTTGCAAAAACATAGAAAAACCCTGTTTTTAACTATTCAAACTGATAAATTCAGGTTTCTTTCGTTCGAATCGGTGGATTTTTGTGAAATCATGATAAAACTGCTGTTTTAAACTTGCAAAAACATAGAAAAACGCTGTTTTGAACTATTCAAACTGACAAATTCATGTTTCTTTCGTGCGAAACGGCGATTTATGAGAAATGACAATAAAATTGCTGTTTTAAACTTGCAAAAACATAGAAAAACGCTGTTTTCAACTACTCAAACTGATAAATTCATGTTTCTTTCGTGCGAAACGGCGTTTTATGAGAAATGACGATAAAATTGCTGTTTTAAACTCGCAAAAACATAGAAAAACGCTGTTTTGAACTATTCAAACTGACAAAATCATGTTTCTTTCGTGTGAAGCGGCGATTTATGAGAAATGACGATAAAATTGCTGTTTTAAACTTTCAAAAACATAGAAAAACGCTGTTTTCAACTATTCAAACTGATAAATTCATGTTTCTTTCGTGTGAAACGGCGATTTATGAGAAATGACGATAAAATTGCTGTTTTAAACTTGCAAAAACATAGAAAAACCCTGTTTTTAACTATTCAAACTGATAAATGCAGGTTTCTTTCGTTCGAAACGGTGGATTTTTGTGAAATCACGATAAAACTGCTGTTTTAAACTTGCAAAAACATAGAAAAACGCTGTTTTGAACTATTCAAACTGACAAATTCATGTTTCTTTCGTGTGAAACGGCGATTTATGAGAAATGACGATAAAATTGCTGTTTTAAACTTGCGAAAACATAGAAAAACGCTGTTTTGAACTATTCAAACTGACAAATTCATGTTTCTTTCGTGTGAAACGGCGATTTATGAGAAATGACGATAAAATTGCTGTTTTAAACTTGCAAAAACATAGAAAAACGCTGTTTTGAACTATTCAAACTGACAAATTCATGTTTCTTTTGTGTGAAACGGCGTTTTATGAGAAATGACGATAAAATTGCTGTTTTAAACTCGCAAAAACATAGAAAAACGCTGTTTTGAACTATTCAAACTGACAAAATCATGTTTCTTTCGTGTGAAGCGGCGATTTATGAGAAATGACGATAAAATTGCTGTTTTAAACTTTCAAAAACATAGAAAAACGCTGTTTTCAACTATTCAAACTGATAAATTCATGTTTCTTTCGTGTGAAACGGCGATTTATGAGAAATGACGATAAAATTGCTGTTTTAAACTTGCAAAAACATAGAAAAACCCTGTTTTTAACTATTCAAATTGATAAATGCAGGTTTCTTTCGTTCGAAACGGTGGATTTTTGTGAAATCACGATAAAACTGCTGTTTTAAACTTGCAAAAACATAGAAAAACGCTGTTTTGAACTATTCAAACTGACAAATTCATGTTTCTTTCGTGTGAAACGGCGATTTATGAGAAATGACGATAAAATTGCTATTTTAAACTTGCGAAAACATAGAAAAACGCTGTTTTGAACTATTCAAACTGACAAATTCATGTTTCTTTCGTGTGAAACGGCGATTTATGAGAAATGACGATAAAATTGCTGTTTTAAACTTGCAAAAACATAGAAAAACGCTGTTTTGAACTATTCAAACTGACAAATTCATGTTTCTTTCGTGTGAAACGGCGATTTATGAGAAATGACGATAAAATTGCTGTTTTAAACTTGCAAAAACATAGAAAAACGCTGTTTTTAACTATTCAAACTGATAAATTCAGGTTTCTTTCGTTCGAAACGGTGGATTTTTGTGAAATCACGACAAAACTGCTGTTTTAAACTTGCAAAAACATAGAAAAACGCTGTTTTGAACTATTCAAACTGACAAATTTATGTTTCTTTCGTGTGAAACGGCGATTTATGAGAAATGACGATAAAATTGCTGTTTTAAACTTGCAAAAACATAGAAAAACGCTGTTTTCAACTATTCAAACTGATAAATTCATGTTTCTTTCGTGCGAAACGGCGATTTATGAGAAATGACGATAAAATTGCTGTTTTAAACTTGCAAAAACATAGAAAAACGCTGTTTTGAACTATTCAAACTGACAAAATCATGTTTCTTTCGTGTGAAACGGCGATTTATGAGAAATGACGATAAAATTGCTGTTTTAAACTTGCAAAAACATAGAAAAACGCTGTTTTCAACTATTCAAACTGATAAATTCATGTTTCTTTCGTGTGAAACGGCGATTTATGAGAAATGACGATAAAATTGCTGTTTTAAACTTGCAAAAACATAGAAAAACCCTGTTTTTACTATTCAAACTGATAAATTTAGGTTTCTTTCGTTCGAAACGGTGGATTTTTGTGAAATCATGATAAAACTGCTGTTTTAAACTTGCAAAAACATAGAAAAACGCTGTTTTGAAATATTCAAACTGACAAATTCATGTTTCTTTCGTGCGAAACGGCGATTTATGAGAAATGACAATAAAATTGCTGTTTTAAACTTGCAAAAACATAGAAAAACGCTGTTTTTAACTACTCAAACTGATAAATTCATGTTTCTTTCGTGCGAAACGGCGTTTTATGAGAAATGACGATAAAATTGCTGTTTTAAACTCGCAAAAACATAGAAAAACGCTGTTTTGAACTATTCAAACTGACAAAATCATGTTTCTTTCGTGTGAAGCGGCGATTTATGAGAAATGACGATAAAATTGCTGTTTTAAACTTGCAAAAACATAGAAAAACGCTGTTTTCAACTATTCAAACTGATAAATTCATGTTTCTTTCGTGTGAAACGGCGATTTATGAGAAATGACGATAAAATTGCTGTTTTAAACTTGCAAAAACATAGAAAAACGCTATTTCTAACTATTCAAACTGATAAATTCAGGTTTCTTTCGTTCGAAACGGTGGATTTTTGTGAAATCACGATAAAACTGCTGTTTTAAACTTGCAAAAACATAGAAAAACGCTGTTTTGAACTATTCAAACTGACAAATTCATGTTTCTTTCGTGTGAAACGGCGATTTATGAGAAATGACGATAAAATTGCTGTTTTAAACTTGCAAAAACATAGAAAAACGCTGTTTTTAACTATTGAAACTGATAAATTCAGGTTTCTTTCGTTCGAAACGGTGGATTTTTGTGAAATCACGATAAAACTGCTGTTTTAATCTTGCAAAAACATAGAAAAACGCTGTTTTGAACTATTCAAACTGACAAATTCATGTTTCTTTCGTGTGAAACGGCGATTTATGAGAAATTGACGATAAAATTGCTGTTTTAAACTTGCAAAACATAGAAAAACGCTGTTTTTAACTATTGAAACTGATAAATTCAGGTTTCTTTCGTTCGAAACGGTGGATTTTTGTGAAATCACGATAAAACTGCTGTTTTAATCTTGCAAAAACATAGAAAAACGCTTTTTTGAACTATTCAAACTGACAAATTCATGTTTCTTTCGTGTGAAACGGCGATTTATGAGAAATGACGATAAAATTGCTGTTTTAAACTTGCAAAAACATAGAAAAACGCTGTTTTAACTATTCAAACTGATAAATTCAGGTTTCTTTCGTTCGAAACGGTGGATTTTGTGAAATCACTATAAAACTGCTGTTTTAAACTTGCAAAAACATAGAAAAACGCTGTTTTGAACTATTCAAACTGACAAATTCATGTTTCTTTCGTGTGAAACGGCGATTTATGAGAAATGACGATAAAATTGCTGTTTTAACTTGCGAAAACATAGAAAAACGCTGTTTTGAACTATTCAAACTGACAAATTCATGTTTCTTTCGTGTAAAACGGCGATTTATGAGAAATGACGATAAAATTGCTGTTTTAACTTGCAAAAACATAGAAAAACGCTGTTTTGAACTATTCAAACTGACAAATTCATGTTTCTTTCGTGTGAAACGGCGTTTTATGAGAAATGACGATAAAATTGCTGTTTTAAACTCGCAAAAACATAGAAAAACGCTGTTTTGAACTATTCAAACTGACAAAATCATGTTTCTTTCGTGTGAAGCGGCGATTTATGAGAAATGACGATAAAATTGCTGTTTTAAACTTTCAAAAACATAGAAAAACGCTGTTTTCAACTATTCAAACTGATAAATTCATGTTTCTTTCGTGTGAAACGGCGATTTATGAGAAATGACGATAAAATTGCTGTTTTAAACTTGCAAAAACATAGAAAAACCCTGTTTTTAACTATTCAAATTGATAAATGCAGGTTTCTTTCGTTCGAAACGGTGGATTTTTGTGAAATCACGATAAAACTGCTGTTTTAAACTTGCAAAAACATAGAAAAAACGCTGTTTTGAACTAATCAAACTGACAAATTCATGTTTCTTTCGTGTGAAACGGCGATTTATGAGAAATGACGATAAAATTGCTGTTTTAAACTTGCGAAAACATAGAAAAACGCTGTTTTGAACTATTCAAACTAAAAATTCATGTTTCTTTCGTGTGAAACGGCGATTTATGAGAAATGATGATAAAATTGCTGTTTTAAACTTGCAAAAACATAGAAAAACGCTGTTTTGAACTATTCAAACTGACAAATTCATGTTTCTTTCGTGTGAAACGGCGATTTATGAGAAATGACGATAAATTTGCTGTTTTAAACTTGCAAAAACATAGAAAAACGCTGTTTTTAACTATTCAAACTGATAAATTCAGGTTTCTTTCGTTCGAAACGGTGGATTTTTGTGAAATCACGACAAAACTGCTGTTTTAAACTTGCAAAAAACATAGAAAAACGCTGTTTTGAACTATTCAAACTGACAAATTTATGTTTCTTTCGTGTGAAACGGCGATTTATGAGAAATGACGATAAAATTGCTGTTTTAAACTTGCAAAAACATAGAAAAACGCTGTTTTCAACTATTCAAACTGATAAATTCATGTTTCTTTCGTGCGAAACGGCGATTTATGAGAAATGACGATAAAATTGCTGTTTTAAACTTGCAAAAAACATAGAAAAACGCTGTTTTGAACTATTCAAACTGACAAATTCATGTTTCATTTGTGTGAAACGGCGATTTATGAGAAATGACGATAAAATTGCTGTTTTAAACTTGCAAAAACATAGAAAAAACGCTGTTTTTAACTATTCAAACTGATAAATTCAGGTTTCTTTCGTGTGAAACGGCGATTTATGAGAAATGACGATAAAATTGCTGTTTTAAACTTGCAAAAACATAGAAAAACCCTGTTTTTAACTATTCAAACTGATAAATTCAGGTTTCTTTCGTTCGAAACGGTGGATTTTTGTGAAATCATGATAAAACTGCTGTTTTAAACTTGCAAAAACATAGAAAAACGCTGTTTTGAACTATTCAAACTGACAAATTCATGTTTCTTTCGTGCGAAACGGCGATTTATGAGAAATGACAATAAAATTGCTGTTTTAAACTTGCAAAAACATAGAAAAACGCTGTTTTTAACTACTCAAACTGATAAATTCATGTTTCTTTCGTGCGAAACGGCGTTTTATGAGAAATGACGATAAAATTGCTGTTTTAAACTCGCAAAAACATAGAAAAACGCTGTTTTGAACTATTCAAACTGACAAAATCATGTTTCTTTCGTGTGAAGCGGCGATTTATGAGAAATGACGATAAAATTGCTGTTTTAAACTTGCAAAAACATAGAAAAACGCTGTTTTCAACTATTCAAACTGATAAATTCATGTTTCTTTCGTGTGAAACGGCGATTTATGAGAAATGACGATAAAATTGCTGTTTTAAACTTGCAAAAACATAGAAAAACGCTATTTCTAACTATTCAAACTGATAAATTCAGGTTTCTTTCGTTCGAAACGGTGGATTTTTGTGAAATCACGATAAAACTGCTGTTTTAAACTTGCAAAAACATAGAAAAACGCTGTTTTGAACTATTCAAACTGACAAATTCATGTTTCTTTCGTGTGAAACGGCGATTTATGAGAAATGACGATAAAATTGCTGTTTTAAACTTGCAAAAACATAGAAAAACGCTGTTTTGAACTACTCAAACTGACAAATTCATGTTTCTTTCGTGTGAAACGGCGATTTATGAGAAATGACGATAAAAATGCTGTTTTAAACTTGCAAAAACATAGAAAAACGCTGTTTTTAACTATTCAAACTGATAAATTCAGGTTTCTTTCGTTCGAAACGGTGGATTTTTGTGAAATCACGATAAAACTGATGTTTTAAACTTGCAAAAACATAGAAAAACGCTGTTTTGAACTATTCAAACTGACAAATTCATGTTTCTTTCGTGTGAAACGGCGATTTATGAGAAATGACGATAAAGTTGCTGTTTTAAACTTGCAAAAACATAGAAAAACGCTGTTTTGAAATATTCAAACTGACAAATTCATGTTTCTTTCGTGTGAAACGGCGATTTATGAGAAATGACGATAAAATTGCTGTTTTAAACTTGCAAAAACATAGAAAAACGCTGTTTTCAACTATTTAAACTGATAAATTCATGTTTCTTTCGTGTGAAACGGCGATTTATGAGAAATGACGATAAAATTGCTGTTTTAAACTTGCAAAAACATAGAAAAACGCTGTTTTTAACTATTCAAACTGATAAATTCAGGTTTCTTTCGTTTGAAACGGTTGATTTTTGTGAAATCACGATAAAACTGCTGTTTTAAACTTGCAAAAACATAGAAAAACGCTGTTTTGAACTATTCAAACTGACAAATTCATGTTTCTTTCGTGTGAAACGGCGATTTATGAGAAATGTCGATAAAATTGCTGTTTTAAACTTGCGAAAACATAATAAAACGCTGTTTTGAACTATTCAAACTGAAAAATTCATGTTTCTTTCGTGTGAAACGACGATTTATGAGAAATGACGATAAAATTGCTGTTTTAAACTTGCAAAAACATAGAAAAACGCTGTTTTGAACTATTCAAACTGACAAATTCATGTTTCTTTCGTGTGAAACGGCGACTTATGAGAAATGACGATAAAATTGCTGTTTTAAACTTGCAAAAACGTAGAAAAACGCTGTTTTTAACTATTCAAACTGATAAATTCAGGTTTCTTTCGTGTGAAACGGCGATTTATGAGAAATGACGATAAAATTGCTTTTTTAAACTTGCAAAAACATAGAAAAACGCTGTTTTTAACTATTCAAACTGATAAATTCAGGTTTCTTTCGTTCGAAACGGTGGATTTTTGTAAAATCACGATAAAACTGCTGTTTTAAACTTGCAAAAACATAGAAAAACGCTGTTTTGAACTATTCAAACTGACAAATTCATGTTTCTTTCGTGTGAAACGGCGATTTATGAGAAATGACGATAAAATTGCTGTTTTAAACTTGCAAAAACATAGAAAAACGCTGTTTTGAACTATTCAAACTGACAAATTCATGTTTCTTTTGTGTGAAACGGCGATTTATGAGAAATGACGATAAAATTGCTGTTTTAAACTTGCAAAAACATAGAAAAACGCTGTTTTTAACTATTCAAACTGATAAATTCAGGTTTCTTTCGTTCGAAACGGTGGATTTTTGTGAAATCACGATAAAACTGCTGTTTTAAACTTGCAAAAACATAGAAAAACGCTGTTTTGAACTATTCAAACTGACAAATTCATGTTTCTTTCGTGTGAAACGGCGATTTATAAGAAATGACGATAAAATTGCTGTTTTAAACTTGCAAAAACATAGAAAAAACGCTGTTTTGAAATATTCAAACTGACAAATTCATGTTTCTTTCGTGTGAAACGGCGATTTATGAGAAATGACGATAAAATTGCTGTTTTAAACTTGCAAAAACATAGAAAAACGCTGTTTTGAACTATACAAACTGACAAATTCATGTTTCTTTCGTGTGAAACGGCGATTTATGAGAAATGACGATAAAATTGCTGTTTTAAACTTGCAAAAACATAGAAAAACGCTGTTTTGAACTATTCAAACTGACAAAATCATGTTTCTTTCGTGTGAAACGGTGATTTATGAGAAATGACGATAAAATTGCTGTTTTAAACTTGCAAAAACATAGAAAAACGCTGTTTTAAACTATTCAAACTGATAAATTCATGTTTCTTTCGTGTGAAACGGCGATTTATGAGAAATGACGATAAAATTGCTGTTTTAAACTTGCAAAAACATAGAAAAACGCTGTTTTTTAACTATTCAAACTGATAAATTCAGGTTTCTTTTGTTCGAAACGGTGAATTTTTGTGAAATCACGATAAAACTGCTGTTTTAAACTTGCAAAAACATAGAAAAACGCTGTTTTGAACTATTCAAACTGACAAATTCATGTTTCTTACGTGTGAAACGGCGATTTATGAAAAATGACGATAAAATTGCAGTTTTAAACTTGCAAAAACATAGAAAAACGCTTTTTTCAACTATTCAAACTGATAAATTCATGTTTCTTTCGTGCGAAACGGCGATTTATGAGAAATGACGATAAAATTGCTGTTTTAAACTTGCAAAAACATAGAAAAACGCTGTTTTGAACTATTCAAACTGACAAATTCATGTTTCATTTGTGTGAAACGGCGATTTATGAGAAATGACGATAAAATTGCTGTTTTAAACTTGCAAAAACATAGAAAAACGCTGTTTTTAACTATTCAAACTGATAAATTCAGGTTTCTTTCGTTCGAAACGGTGGATTTTGTGAAATCACGATAAAACTGCCGTTTTAAACTTGCAAAAACATAGAAAAACGCTGTTTTGAACTATTCAAACTGACAAATTCATGTTTCTTTCGTGTGAAACGGCGATTTATGAGAAATGACGATAAAATTGCTGTTTTAAACTTGCAAAAACATAGAAAAACGCTGTTTTGAAATATTCAAACTGACAAATTCATGTTTCTTTCGTGTGAAACGGCGATTTATGAGAAATGACGATAAAATTGCTGTTTTAAACTTGCAAAAACATAGAAAAACGCTGTTTTAAACTATACAAACTGACAAATTCATGTTTCTTTCGTGTGAAACGGCGATTTATGAGAAATGACGATAAAATTGCTGTTTTAAACTTGCAAAAACATAGAAAAACGCTGTTTCGAAATATTCAAACTGACAAATTCATGTTTCTTTCGTGTGAAACGGCGATTTATGAGAAATGACGATAAAATTGCTGTTTTAAACTTGCAAAAACATAGAAAAACGCTGTTTTAAACTATACAAACTGACAAATTCATGTTTCTTTCGTGTGAAACGGCGATTTATGAGAAATGACGATAAAATTGCTGTTTTAAACTTGCAAAAACCTAGAAAAACGCTGTTTTGAAATATTCAAACTGACAAATTCATGTTTCTTTCGTGTGAAACGGCGATTTATGAGAAATGACGATAAAATTGCTGTTTTAAACTTGCAAAAACATAGAAAAACGCTGTTTTGAACTATACAAACTGACAAATTCATGTTTCTTTCGTGTGAAACGGCGATTTATGAGAAATGACGATAAAATTGCTGTTTTAAACTTGCAAAAACATAGAAAAACGCTGTTTTGAACTATTCAAACTGACAAAATCATGTTTCTTTCGTGTGAAACGGCGATTTATGAGAAATGACGATAAAATTGCTGTTTTAAACTTGCAAAAACATAGAAAAACGCTGTCTTCAACTATACAAACTGATAAATTCATGTTTCTTTCGTGTGAAACGGCGATTTATGAGAAATGACGATAAAATTGCTTTTTTAAACTTGCAAAAACATAGAAAAACGCTGTTTTTTAACTATTTAAACTGATAAATTCAGGTTTCTTTCGTTCAAAACGGTGGATTTTTGTGAAATCACGATAAAACTGCTGTTTTAAACTTGCAAAAACATAGAAAAACGCTGTTTTGAACTATTCAAACTGACAAATTCATGTTTCTTTCGTGTGAAACGGCGATTTATGAGAAATGACGATAAAATTGCTGTTTTAAACTTGCAAAAACATAGAAAAACGCTGTTTTGAACTATTCAAACTGACAAATTCATGTTTCTTTTGTGTGAAACGGCGATTTATGAGAAATGACGATAAAATTGCTGTTTTAAACTTGCAAAAACATAGAAAAACGCTGTTTTAAACTATTCAAACTGATAAATTCAGGTTTCTTTCGTTCGAAACGGTGGATTTTTGTGAAATCACGATAAAACTGCTGTTTTAAACTTGCAAAAACATAGAAAAACGCTGTTTTGAACTATTCAAACTGACAAATTCATGTTTCTTTCGTGTGAAACGGCGATTTATGAGAAATGACGATAAAATTGCTGTTTTAAACTTGCAAAAACATAGAAAAACGCTGTTTTGAAATATTCAAACTGACAAATTCATGTTTCTTTCGTGTGAAACGGCGATTTATGAGAAATGACGATAAAATTGCTGTTTTAAACTTGCAAAAACATAGAAAAACGCTGTTTTGAACTATACAAACTGACAAATTCATGTTTCTTTCGTGTGAAACGGCGATTTATGAGAAATGACGATAAAATTGCTGTTTTAAACTTGCAAAAACATAGAAAAACGCTGTTTTGAACTATTCAAACTGACAAAATCATGTTTCTTTCGTGTGAAACGGTGATTTATGAGAAATGACGATAAAATTGCTGTTTTAAACTTGCAAAAACATAGAAAAACGCTGTTTTAAACTATTCAAACTGATAAATTCATGTTTCTTTCGTGTGAAACGGCGATTTATGAGAAATGACGATAAAATTGCTGTTTTAAACTTGCAAAAACATAGAAAAACGCTGTTTTTAACTATTCAAACTGATAAATTTAGGTTTCTTTTGTTCGAAACGGTGAATTTTTGTGAAATCACGATAAAACTGCTGTTTTAAACTTGCAAAAACATAGAAAAACGCTGTTTTGAACTATTCAGACTGACAAATTAATGTTTCTTACGTGTGAAACGGCGATTTATGAGAAATGACGATAAAATTGCAGTTTTAAACTTGCAAAAACATAGAAAAACGCTGTTTTGAACTATTCAAACTGACAATATCATGTTTCTTTCGTGTAAAACGGTGATTTATGAGAAATGACGATAAAATTGCTGTTTCAAACTTGCAAAAACATAGAAAAACGCTGTTTTAAACTATTCAAACTGATAAATTCATGTTTCTTTCGTGTGAAACGGCGATTTATGAGAAATGACGACAATATTGCTGTTTTAAACTTGCAAAAACATAGAAAAACGCTGTTTTTAACTATTCAAACTGATAAATTCAGGTTTCTTTTGTTCGAAACGGTGAATTTTTGTGAAATCACTATAAAACTGCTGTTTTAAACTTGCAAAAACATAGAAAAACGCTGTTTTGAACTATTCAAACTGACAAATTCATGTTTCTTACGTGTGAAACGGCGATTTATGAGAAATGACGATAAAATTGCTGTTTTAAACTTGCAAAAACATAGAAAAACGCTGTTTTGAACTATTCAAACTGACAAATTCATGTTTCCTACGTGTGAAAAGGCGATTTATGAGAAATGACGATAAAATTGCAGTTTTAAACTTGCAAAAACATAGAAAAACGCTGTTTTCAACTATTCAAACTGATAAATTCAAGTTTCTTTCGTTCGAAACGGTGGATTTTTGTGAAATCACGATAAAACTGTTGTTTTAAACTTGCAAAAACATAGAAAAACGCTGTTTTGAACTATTCAAACTGACAAATTCATGTTTCTTTCGTGTGAAACGGCGATTTATGAGAAATGACGATAAAATTGCTGTTTTAAACTTGCAAAAACATAGAAAAACGCTGTTTTGAAATATTCAAACTGACAAATTCATGTTTCTTTCGTGTGAAACGGCGATTTATAAGAAATGACGATATAATTGCTGTTTTAAACTTGCAAAAACATAGAAAAACGCTGTTTTGAACTATACAAACTGACAAATTCATGTTTCTTTCGTGTGAAACGGCGATCTATGAGAAATGACGATAAAATTGCTGTTTTAAACTTGCAAAAACATAGTAAAACGCTGTTTTGAACTATTCAAACTGACAAAATCATGTTTCTTTCGTGTGAAACGGCGATTTATGAGAAGTGACGATAAAATTGCTGTTTTAAACTTGCAAAAACATAGAAAAACGCTGTTTTCAACTAATCAAACTGATAAATTCATGTTTCTTTCGTGTGAAACGGCGATTTATGAGAAATGACGATAAAATTGCTGTTTTAAACTTGCAAAAACATAGAAAAACGCTGTTTTTAACTATTCAAACTGATAAATTCAGGTTTTTTTTGTTCGAAACGGTGGATTTTTGTGAAATCACGATAAAACTGCTGTTTTAAACTTGCAAAAACATAGAAAAACGCTGTTTTGAACTATTCAAACTGACAAATTCATGTTTGTTTCGTGTGAAACGGCGATTTATGAGAAATGACGATAAAATTGCTGTTTTAAACTTGCAAAAACATAGAAAAACGCTGTTTTGAACTATTCAAACTGACAAATTCATGTTTGTTTCGTGTGAAACGGCGATTTATGAGAAATGACGATAAAATTGCTGTTTTAAACTTGCAAAAACATAGAAAAACGCTGTTTTGAACTATTCAAACTGACAAATTCATGTTTCTTTCGTGTGAAACGGCGATTTATGAGAAATGACGATAAAATTGCTGTTTTAAACTTGCAGAAACATAGAAAAACGCTGTTTTGAACTATTCAAACTGACAAAATCATGTTTCTTTCGTGTGAAACGGCGATTTATGAGAAATGACGATAAAACTGCTGTTTTAAACTTTCAAAAACATAGAAAAACGCTGTTTTGAACTATTCAAACTGACAAATTCATGTTTCTTTCGTGTGAAACGGCGATTTATGAGAAATGACGATAAAATTGCTGTTTTAAACTTGCAGAAACATAGAAAAACGCTGTTTTCAACTATTCAAACTGATAAATTCATGTTTCTTTCGTGCGAAACGGCGATTTATGAGAAATGACGATAAAATTGCTGTTTTAAACTTGCAATAACATAGAAAAACACTGTTTTGAACTATTCAAACTGACAAAATCATGTTTCTTTCGTGTGAAACGGCGATTTATGAGAAATGACGATAAAATTGCTGCTTTAAACTTACAAAAACATAGAAAAACGCTGTTTTGAACTATTCAAACTGACAAATTCATGTTTCTTTCGTGTGAAACGGCGATTTTTGAGAAATGACGATAAAATCGCTGTTTTAAACTTGCAAAAACATAGAAAAACGCTGTTTTGAACTATTCAAACTGACAAATTCATGTTTTTTTCGTGTGAAACGGCGATTTATGAGAAATGACGATAAAATTGCTGTTTTAAACTTGCAAAAACATAGAAAAACGCTGCTTTGAACTATTCAAACTGACAAATTCATGTTTCTTTCGTGTGAAACGGCGATTTATGAGAAATGACGATAAAATTGCTGTTTTAAACTTGCAAAAACATAGAAAAACGCTGTTTTGAACTATTCAAACTGACAAAATCATGTTTCTTTCGTGTGAAACGGCGATTTATGAGAAATGCCGATAAAATTGCTGTTTTAAACTTGCAAAAACATAGAAAAACGCTGTTTTCAACTATTCAAACTGATAAATTCATGTTTCTTTCGTGCGAAACGGCAATTTATGAGAAATGACGATAAAATTGCTGTTTTAAACTTGCAAAAACATAGAAAAACGCTGTTTTGAACTATTCAAACTGACAAAATCATGTTTCTTTCGTGTGAAACGGCGATTTATGAGAAATGACGATAAAATTGCTGTTTTAAACTTGCTAAAACATAGAAAAACGCTGTTTTTAACTATTCAAACTGATAAATTCAGGTTTCTTTCGTTCGAAACGGTGGATTTTTGTGAAATCACGATAAAACTGCTGTTTTAAACTTGCAAAAACATAGAAAAACGCTGTTTTGAACTATTCAAACTGATAAATTCATGTTTCTTTCGTGTGAAACGGCGATTTATGAGAAATGACGATAAAATTGCTGTTTTAAACTTGCAAAAACATAGAAAAACGCTGTTTTGAACTATTCAAACTGACAATTTCATGTTTCTTTCGTGTGAAACGGCGATTTATGAGAAATGACAATAAAATTGCTGTTTTTAACTTGCAAAAACATAGAAAAACGCTGTTTTGAACTATTCAAACTGACAAATTCATGTTTCTTTCGTGTAAAACGGCGATTTATGAGAAATGACGATAAAATTGCTGTTTTAAACTTGCAAAAACATAGAAAAACGCTGTTTTTAACTATTCAAACTGATAAATTCAGGTTTCTTTCGTTCGAAACTGTGGATTTTTGTGAAATCACGATAAAACTGCTGTTTTAAACTTGCAAAAACATAGAAAAACGCTGTTTTGAACTATTCAAACTGACAAATTCATGTTTCTTTTATGTGAAACGGCGATTTATGAGAAATGACGATAAAATTGCTGTTTTAAACTTGCAAAAACATAGAAAAACGCTGTTTTTAATTATTAAAACTGATAAATTCATGTTTCTTTCGTGCGAAACGGTGATTTATGAGAATAGACGATAAAATTGCTGTTTTAAACTTGCAAAAACATAGAAAAACGCTGTTTTGAACTATTCAAACTGACAAAATCATGTTTCTTTCGTGTGAAACGGTGATTTATGAGAAGTGACGATAAAATTGCTGTTTTATACTTGCAAAAACATAGAAAAACGCTGTTTTCAACTATTCAAACTGATAAATTCATGTTTCTTTCGTGTGAAACGGCGATTTATGAGAAATGACGATAAAATTGCTGTTTTAAACTTGCAAAAACATAGAAAAACGCTGTTTTTAACTATTCAAACTGATAAATTCAGGTTTCTTTCGTTCAAAACGGTGGATTTTTTTGAAATAACGATAAAACTGCTGTTTTAAACTTGCAAAAACATAGAAAACCGCTGTTTTGAACTATTCAAACTGACAAATTCATGTTTCTTTCGTGTGAAACGGAGATTTATGAGAAATGACGATAAAATTGATGTTTTAAACTTGCAAAAACATAGAAAAACGCTGTTTTAAACTATTCAAACTGACAAATTCATGTTTCTTTTGTGTGAAACGGCGATTTATGAGAAATGACGATAAAATTGCTGTTTCAAACTTCCAAAACATAGAAAAACGCTGTTTTGAACTATTCAAACTGACAAATTCATGTTTCTTTCGTGTGAAACGGCGATTTATGAGATATGACGATAAAATTGCTGTTTTAAACTTGCAAAAACCTTGAAAAACATTGTTTTTAACTATTCAAACTGATAAATTCAGGTTTCTTTCGTTTGAAACGGTGGATTTTTGTGAAATCACGATAAAACTGCTGTTTTAAACTTGCAAAAACATAGAAAAACGCTGTTTTGAACTATTCAAACTGACAAATTCATGTTTGTTTCGTGTGAAACGGCGATTTATGAGAAATGACGATAAAATTGCTGTTTTAAACTTGCAAAAACATAGAAAAACGCTGTTTTGAACTATTCAAACTGACAAATTCATGTTTCTTTCGTGTGAAACGGCGATTTATGAGAAATGACGATAAAATTGCTGTTTTAAATTTGCAAAAACATAGAAGAACGCTGTTTTGAACTATTCAAACTGACAAATTCATGTTTCTTTCGTGTGAAACGGCGATTTATGAGAAATGACGAAAAAATTGCTGTTTTAAACTTGCAAAAACATAGAAAAACGCTGTTTTTAACTATTCAAAATGATAAATTCAGGTTTCTTTCGTTCGAAACGGTGGATTTTTGTGAAATCACGATAAAACTGCTGTTTTAAACTTGCAAAAACATAGAAAAACGCTGTTTTGAACTATTCAAACTGACAAATTCATGTTTCTTTCATGTGAAACGGCGATTTATGAGAAATGACGATAAAATTGCTGTTTTAAACTTGCAGAAACATAGAAAAACGCTGTTTTCAACTATTCAAACTGATAAATTCATGTTTCTTTCGTGCGAAACGGCGATTTATGAGAAATGACGATAAAATTGCTGTTTTAAACTTGCAAAAACATAGAAAAACGCTATTTTGAACTATTCAAACTGACAAATTCATGTTTTTTTTGTGTGAAACGGCGATTTATGAGAAATGACGATAAAATTGCTGTTTTAAACTTGCAAAAACATAGAAAAACGCTGCTTTGAACTATTCAAACTGACAAATTCATGTTTCTTTCGTGTGAAACGGCGATTTATGAGAAATGACGATAATATTGCTGTTTTAAACTTGCAAAAACATAGAAAAACGCTGTTTTGAACTATTCAAACTGATAAATTCATGTTTCTTTCGTGCGAAACGGCAATTTATGAGAAATGACGATAAAATTGCTGTTTTAAACATGCAAAAACATAGAAAAACGCTGTTTTGAACTATTCAAACTGACAAAATCATGTTTCTTTCGTGTGAAACGGCGATTTATGAGAAATGACGATAAAATTGCTGTTTTAAACTTGCAAAAACTTAGAAAAACGCTGTTTTGAACTATTCAAACTGACAAATTCATGTTTCTTTCGTGTGAAACGGCGATTTATGAGAAATGACGATAAAATTGCTGTTTTAAATTTGCAAAAACATAGAAGAACGCTGTTTTGAACTATTCAAACTGACAAATTCATGTTTCTTTCGTGTGAAACGGCGATTTATGAGAAATGACGAAAAAATTGCTGTTTTAAACTTGCAAAAACATAGAAAAACGCTGTTTTTAACTATTCAAAATGATAAATTCAGGTTTCTTTCGTTCGAAACGGTGGATTTTTGTGAAATCACGATAAAACTGCTGTTTTAAACTTGCAAAAACATAGAAAAACGCTGTTTTGAACTATTCAAACTGACAAATTCATGTTTCTTTCATGTGAAACGGCGATTTATGAGAAATGACGATAAAATTGCTGTTTTAAACTTGCAGAAACATAGAAAAACGCTGTTTTCAACTATTCAAACTGATAAATTCATGTTTCTTTCGTGCGAAACGGCGATTTATGAGAAATGACGATAAAATTGCTGTTTTAAACTTGCAAAAACATAGAAAAACGCTATTTTGAACTATTCAAACTGACAAATTCATGTTTTTTTTGTGTGAAACGGCGATTTATGAGAAATGACGATAAAATTGCTGTTTTAAACTTGCAAAAACATAGAAAAACGCTGCTTTGAACTATTCAAACTGACAAATTCATGTTTCTTTCGTGTGAAACGGCGATTTATGAGAAATGACGATAATATTGCTGTTTTAAACTTGCAAAAACATAGAAAAACGCTGTTTTGAACTATTCAAACTGATAAATTTATGTTTCTTTCGTGCGAAACGGCAATTTATGAGAAATGACGATAAAATTGCTGTTTTAAACATGCAAAAACATAGAAAAACGCTGTTTTGAACTATTCAAACTGACAAAATCATGTTTCTTTCGTGTGAAACGGCGATTTATGAGAAATGACGATAAAATTGCTGTTTTAAACTTGCAAAAACATAGAAAAACGCTGTTTTCAACTATTCAAACTGATAAATTCATGTTTCTTTCGTGTGAAACGGCGATTTATGAGAAATGACGATAAAATTGCTGTTTTAAACTTGCGAAAACATAGAATAACGCTGTTTTTAACTATTCAAGCTGATAAATTAAGGTTTCTTTCGTTCGAAACGGTGGATTTTTGTGAAATCACGATAAAACTGCTGTTTTAAACTTGCAAAAACATAGAAAAACGCTGTTTTGAACTATTCAAACTGACAAAATCATGTTTCTTTCGTGTGAAACGGCGATTTATGAGAAATGACGATAAAATTGCTGTTTTAAACTTGCAAAAACATAGAAAAACGCTGTTTTGAACTATTCAAACTGACAAATTCATTTTTCTTTCGTGTGAAACGGCGATTTTTGTGAAATCACGATAAAACTGCTGTTTTAAACTTGCAAAAACATAGAAAAACGCTGTTTTGAACTATTCAAACTGAAAAATTCATGTTTCTTTCGTGTTAAACGGCGATTTATGAGAAATGACGATAAAATTGCTGTTTTAAACTTGCAAAAACATAGAAAAACGCTGTTTTGAACTATTCAAACTGATAAATTCCTGTTTCTTTCGTGCGAAACGGCGATTTATGAGAAATGACAATAAAATTACTGTTTTAAACTTGCAAAAACATAGAAAAACGCTGTTTTGAACTATTTAAACAGACAAAATCATGTTTCTTTCGTGTGAAACGGTGATTTATGAGAAATGACGAAAAAATTGCTGTTTTAAACTTGCAAAAACATAGAAAAACGCTGTTTTCAACTATTCAAACTGATAAATTCATGTTTCTTTTGTGTGACACGGCGATTTATGAGAAATGACGATAAAATTGCTGTTTTAAACTTGCAAAAACATAGAAAAACGCTGTTTTTAACTATTCAAACTGATAAATTCAGGTTTCTTTCGTTCGAAACGGTGGATTTTTGTGAAATCACGATAAAACTGCTGTTTTAAACTTGCAAAAACATAGAAAAACGCAGTTTTGAACTATTCAAACTGACAAAATCATGTTTCTTTCGTGTGAAACGGCGATTTATGAGAAATGACGATAAAATTGCTGTTTTAAACTTGCAAAAACATAGAAAAACGCTGTTTTCAACTATTCAAACTGATAAATTCATGTTTCTTTCGTGTGAAACGGCGATTTATGAGAAATGACGATAAAATTGCTGTTTTAAACTTGCAAAAACATAGAAAAACGCTGTTTTTATCTATTCAAGCTGATAAATTCAGTTTTCTTTTGTTCGAAACGGTGGATTTTTGTGAAATCACGATAAAACTGCTGTTTTAAACTTGCAAAACCATAGAAAAACGCTGTTTTGAACTATTCAAACTGACAAATTCATGTTTCTTTCGTGTGAAACGGCGATTTATGAGAAATGTCGATAAAATTGCTGTTTTCAACTTGCAAAAACATAGAAAAGCGCTGGTTTCAACTATTCAAACTGATAAATTCATGTTTCTTTCGTGCGAAACGGCGATTTATGAGAAATGACGATAAAATTGCTGTTTTAAACTTGCAAAAACATAGAAAAACGCTGTTTTGAACTATTCAAACTGACAAAATCATGTTTCTTTCGTGTGAAACGGCGATTTATAAGAAATGACGATAAAATTGCTGTTTTAAACTTGCAAAAACATAGAAAAACGCTGTTTTGAT
Source organism: Poecilus cupreus (assembly GCA_963942605.1). Taxonomy (NCBI): domain Eukaryota; kingdom Metazoa; phylum Arthropoda; class Insecta; order Coleoptera; family Carabidae; genus Poecilus; species Poecilus cupreus. The sequence continues at coordinate 51,985 of CAWWDY010001556.1, read as the reverse complement.
CTATTCAAACTGACAAATTCATTTTTCTTTCGTGTGAAACGGCGTTTTATGAGAAATGACGATAAAATTGCTGTTTTAAACTTGCAAAAACATAGAAAAACGCTGTTTTGAACTATTCAAACTGACAAATTCATGTTTCTTTCGTGTTAACGGCGATTTATGAGAAATGACGATAAAATTTCTGTTTTAAACTTGCAAAAACATAGAAAAACGCTGTTTTTAACTATTCAAACTGATAAATTCAGGTTTCTTTCGTTCGAAACGGTGGATTTTTGTGAAATCAAGATAAAACTGCTGTTTTAAACTTGCAAAAACATAGAAAAACGCTGTTTTGAACTATTCAAACTGAAAAATTCATGTTTCTTTCGTGTTAAACGGCGATTTATGAGAAATGACGATAAAATTGCTGTTTTAAACTTCCAAAAACATAGAAAAACGCTGTTTTGAACTATTCAAACTGATAAATTCCTGTTTCTTTCGTGCGAAACGGCGATTTATGAGAAATGACGATAAAATTACTGTTTTAAACTTGCAAAAACATAGAAAAACGCTGTTTTGAACTATTTAAACAGACAAAATCATGTTTCTTTCGTGTGAAACGGTGATTTATGAGAAATGACGATAAAATTGCTGTTTTAAACTTGCAAAAATTTAGAAAAACGCTGTTTTCAACTATTCAAACTGATAAATTCATGTTTCTTTCGTGTGACACGGCGATTTATGAGAAATGACGATAAAATTGCTGTTTTAAACTTGCAAAAACATAGAAAAACGCTGTTTTTAACTATGCAAACTGATAAATTCAGGTTTCTTTCGTTCGAAACGGTGGATTTTTGTGAAATCACGATAAAACTGCTGTTTTAAACTTGCAAAAACATAAAAAAACGCTGTTTTGAACTATTCAAACTGACAAATTCATGTTTCTTTCGTGTGTAACGGCGATTTATGAGAAATGACGATAAAATTGCTGTTTTAAACTTGCAAAAACATAGAAAAACGCTGTTTTGAACTATTCAAACTGACAAATTCATGTTTCTTTCGTGTGAAACGGCGATTTATGAGAAATGACGATAAAATTGCTGTTTTAAACTTGCAAAAACATAGAAAAACGCTGTTTTTAACTATTCACACTGATAAATTCAGGTTTCTTTCGTTCGAAACGGTGGATTTTTGTGAAATCACGATAAAACTGCTGTTTTAAACTTGCAAAAACATAGAAAAACGCTGTTTTGAACTATTTAAACTGACAAATTCAGGTTTCTTTCGTGTGAAACTGCGATTTATGAGAAATGTCGATAAAATTGCTGTTTTAAACTTGCAAAAACATAGAAAAACGCTGTTTTGAACTATTCAAACTGACAAATTCATGTTTCTTTCGTGTGAAACGGCGATTTATGAGAAATGACGATAAAATTGCTGTTTTAAACTTGCAAAAACATAGAAAAACGCTGTTTGCAACTATTTAAACTGATAAATTCATGTTTCTTTCCTGTGAAACGGCGATTTATGAGAAATGACGATGAAATTGCTGTTTTAAACTTGCAAAAACATAGAAAAACGCTGTTTTTAACTATTCAAACTGATAAATTCAGGTTTCTTTCGTTCGAAACGGTTGATTTTTGTAAAATCATGATAAAACTGCTGTTTTAAACTTGCAAAAACATAAAAAAACGCTGTTTTGAACTATTCAAACTGACAAATTCATGTTTCTTTCATGTGAAACGGCGATTTATGAGAAATGACGATAAAATTGCTGTTTTAAACATGCAAAAACATAGAAAAACGCTGTTTTGAACTACTCAAACTGACAAATTCATGTTTCTTTTGTGTGAAACGGCGTTTTATGAGAAATGACGATAAAATTGCTGTTTTAAACTTGCAAAAACATAGAAAAACGCTGTTTTGAACTATTCAAACTGACAAATTCATGTTTCTTTCGTGTTAACGGCGATTTATGAGAAATGACGATAAAATTTCTGTTTTAAACTTGCAAAAACATAGAAAAACGCTGTTTTTAACTATTCAAACTGATAAATTCAGGTTTCTTTCGTTCGAAACGGTGGATTTTTGTGAAATCAAGATAAAACTGCTGTTTTAAACTTGCAAAAACATAGAAAAACGCTGTTTTGAACTATTCAAACTGAAAAATTCATGTTTCTTTCGTGTTAAACGGCGATTTATGAGAAATGACGATAAAATTGCTGTTTTAAACTTCCAAAAACATAGAAAAACGCTGTTTTGAACTATTCAAACTGATAAATTCCTGTTTCTTTCGTGCGAAACGGCGATTTATGAGAAATGACGATAAAATTACTGTTTTAAACTTGCAAAAACATAGAAAAACGCTGTTTTGAACTATTTAAACAGACAAAATCATGTTTCTTTCGTGTGAAACGGTGATTTATGAGAAATGACGATAAAATTGCTGTTTTAAACTTGCAAAAATTTAGAAAAACGCTGTTTTCAACTATTCAAACTGATAAATTCATGTTTCTTTCGTGTGACACGGCGATTTATGAGAAATGACGATAAAATTGCTGTTTTAAACTTGCAAAAACATAGAAAAACGCTGTTTTTAACTATGCAAACTGATAAATTCAGGTTTCTTTCGTTCGAAACGGTGGATTTTTGTGAAATCACGATAAAACTGCTGTTTTAAACTTGCAAAAACATAAAAAAACGCTGTTTTGAACTATTCAAACTGACAAATTCATGTTTCTTTCGTGTGTAACGGCGATTTATGAGAAATGACGATAAAATTGCTGTTTTAAACTTGCAAAAACATAGAAAAACGCTGTTTTGAACTATTCAAACTGACAAATTCATGTTTCTTTCGTGTGAAACGGCGATTTATGAGAAATGACGATAAAATTGCTGTTTTAAACTTGCAAAAACATAGAAAAACGCTGTTTTTAACTATTCACACTGATAAATTCAGGTTTCTTTCGTTCGAAACGGTGGATTTTTGTGAAATCACGATAAAACTGCTGTTTTAAACTTGCAAAAACATAGAAAAACGCTGTTTTGAACTATTTAAACTGACAAATTCAGGTTTCTTTCGTGTGAAACTGCGATTTATGAGAAATGTCGATAAAATTGCTGTTTTAAACTTGCAAAAACATAGAAAAACGCTGTTTTGAACTATTCAAACTGACAAATTCATGTTTCTTTCGTGTGAAACGGCGATTTATGAGAAATGACGATAAAATTGCTGTTTTAAACTTGCAAAAACATAGAAAAACGCTGTTTGCAACTATTTAAACTGATAAATTCATGTTTCTTTCCTGTGAAACGGCGATTTATGAGAAATGACGATGAAATTGCTGTTTTAAACTTGCAAAAACATAGAAAAACGCTGTTTTTAACTATTCAAACTGATAAATTCAGGTTTCTTTCGTTCGAAACGGTTGATTTTTGTAAAATCATGATAAAACTGCTGTTTTAAACTTGCAAAAACATAAAAAAACGCTGTTTTGAACTATTCAAACTGACAAATTCATGTTTCTTTCATGTGAAACGGCGATTTATGAGAAATGACGATAAAATTGCTGTTTTAAACATGCAAAAACATAGAAAAACGCTGTTTTGAACTACTCAAACTGACAAATTCATGTTTCTTTTGTGTGAAACGGCGATTTATGAGAAATGACGATAAAATTGCTGTTTTAAACTTGCAAAAACATAGAAAAACGCTGTTTTGAACTATTCAAATTGACAAATTCATGTTTCTTTCGTGTGAAACGGCGATTTATGAGAAATGACGATAAAATTGCTGTTTTAAACTTGCAAAAACATAAAAAAAACGCTGTTTTTAACTATTCAAACTGATAAATTCAGGTTTTTTTCGTTCGAAACGGTGGATTTTTGTGAAATCACGATAAAATTGCTGTTTTAAACTTGCAAAAACATAGAAAAACGCTGTTTTGAACTATTCAAAGTGACAAATTAATGTTTCTTTCGTGTGAAACGGCGATTTATGAGAAATGACGATAAAATTGCTGTTTTAAACTTGCAAAAACATAGAAAAACGCTGTTTTTAACTATTCAAACTGATAAATTTATGTTTCATTCGTGCGAAACGGCGATTTATGAGAAATGACGATAAAATTGCTGTTTTAAACTTGCAAAAACATAGAAAAACGCTGTTTTGAACTATTCAAAGTGACAAATTCATGTTTCTTTCGTGTGAAACGGCGATTTATGAGAAATGACGATAAAATTGCTTTTTTAAACTTGCAAAAACATAGAAAAACGCTGTTTTTAACTATTCAAACTGACAAATTCAGGTTTCTTTCGTTCGAAACGGTGGATTATTGTGAAATCATGATAAAACTGCTGTTTTAAACTTGCAAAAACATAGAAAAACGCTGTTTTGAACTATTAAACTGACAAATTCATGTTTCTTTCGTGTGAAACGGCGATTTATGAGAAATGACGATAAAATTGCTGTTTTAAACTTGCAAAAACATAGAAAAACGCTGTTTTGAACTATTCAAACTGACAAATTCATGTTTCTTTCGTGTGAAACGGCGATTTATGAGAAATGACGATAAAATTGCTGTTTTAAACATGCAAAAACATAGAAAAACGCTGTTTTGAACTACTCAAACTGACAAATTCATGTTTCTTTCGTGTGAAACGGCGATTTATGAGAAATGACGATAAAATTGCTGTTTTAAACTTGCAAGAACATAGAAAAACGCTGTTTTGAACTATTCAAACTGACAAATTCATGTTTCTTTCGTGTGAAACGGCGATTTATGAGAAATGACGATAAAATTGCTGTTTTAAACTTGCAAAAACATAGAAAAACGCTGTTTTTGACTATTCAAACTGATAAATTCAGGTTTCTTTCGTTCGAAACGGTGGATTTTTGTGAAATCACGATAAAATTGCTGTTTTAAACTTGCAAAAACATAGAAAAACGCTGTTTTGAACTATTCAAAGTGACAAATTCATGTTTCTTTCGTGTGAAACGGCGATTTATGAGAAATGACGATAAAATTGCTGTTTTAAACTTGCAAAAACATAGAAAAACGCTGTTTTCAACTATTCAAACTGATAAATTCATGTTTCTTTCGTGCGAAACGGCGATTTATGAGAAATGACGATAAAATTGCTGTTTTAAACTTGCAAAAACATAGAAAAACGCTGTTTTGAACTATGCAAACTGATAAATTCAGGTTTCTTTCGTTCGAAACGGTGGATTTTTGTGAAATCACGATAAAACTGCTGTTTTAAACTTGCAAAAACATAAAAAAACGCTGTTTTGAACTATTCAAACTGACAAATTCATGTTTCTTTCGTGTGTAACGGCGATTTATGAGAAATGACGATAAAATTGCTGTTTTAAGCTTGCAAAAACATAGAAAAACGCTGTTTTGAACTATTCAAACTGACAAATTCATGTTTCTTTCGTGTGAAACGGCGATTTATGAGAAATGACGATAAAATTGCTGTTTTAAACTTGCAAAAACATAGAAAAACGCTGTTTTCAACTATTCAAACTGATAAATTCATGTTTCTTTCGTGTGACACGGCGATTTATGAGAAATGACGATAAAATTGCTGTTTTAAACTTGCAAAAACATAGAAAAACGCTGTTTTTAACTATGCAAACTGATAAATTCAGGTTTCTTTCGTTCGAAACGGTGGATTTTTGTGAAATCACGATAAAACTGCTGTTTTAAACTTGCAAAAACATAAAAAAACGCTGTTTTGAACTATTCAAACTGACAAATTCATGTTTCTTTCGTGTGTAACGGCGATTTATGAGAAATGACGATAAAATTGCTGTTTTAAACTTGCAAAAACATAGAAAAACGCTGTTTTGAACTATTCAAACTGACAAATTCATGTTTCTTTCGTGTGAAACGGCGATTTATGAGAAATGACGATAAAATTGCTGTTTTAAACTTGCAAAAACATAGAAAAACGCTGTTTTTAACTATTCACACTGATAAATTCAGGTTTCTTTCGTTCGAAACGGTGGATTTTTGTGAAATCACGATAAAACTGCTGTTTTAAACTTGCAAAAACATAGAAAAACGCTGTTTTGAACTATTTAAACTGACAAATTCAGGTTTCTTTCGTGTGAAACTGCGATTTATGAGAAATGTCGATAAAATTGCTGTTTTAAACTTGCAAAAACATAGAAAAACGCTGTTTTGAACTATTCAAACTGACAAATTCATGTTTCTTTCGTGTGAAACGGCGATTTATGAGAAATGACGATAAAATTGCTGTTTTAAACTTGCAAAAACATAGAAAAACGCTGTTTGCAACTATTTAAACTGATAAATTCATGTTTCTTTCCTGTGAAACGGCGATTTATGAGAAATGACGATGAAATTGCTGTTTTAAACTTGCAAAAACATAGAAAAACGCTGTTTTTAACTATTCAAACTGATAAATTCAGGTTTCTTTCGTTCGAAACGGTTGATTTTTGTGAAATCATGATAAAACTGCTGTTTTAAACTTGCAAAAACATAAAAAAACGCTGTTTTGAACTATTCAAACTGACAAATTCATGTTTCTTCCATGTGAAACGGCGATTTATGAGAAATGACGATAAAATTGCTGTTTTAAACATGCAAAAACATAGAAAAACGCTGTTTTGAACTACTCAAACTGACAAATTCATGTTTCTTTTGTGTGAAACGGCGATTTATGAGAAATGACGATAAAATTGCTGTTTTAAACTTGCAAAAACATAGAAAAACGCTGTTTTGAACTATTCAAATTGACAAATTCATGTTTCTTTCGTGTGAAACGGCGATTTATGAGAAATGACGATAAAATTGCTGTTTTAAACTTGCAAAAACATAAAAAAACGCTGTTTTTAACTATTCAAACTGATAAATTCAGGTTTCTTTCGTTCGAAACGGTGGATTTTTGTGAAATCACGATAAAATTGCTGTTTTAAACTTGCAAAAACATAGAAAAACGCTGTTTTGAACTATTCAAAGTGACAAATTAATGTCTCTTTCGTGTGAAACGGCGATTTATGAGAAATGACGATAAAATTGCTGTTTTAAACTTGCAAAAACATAGAAAAACGCTGTTTTTAACTATTCAAACTGATAAATTTATGTTTCATTCGTGCGAAACGGCGATTTATGAGAAATGACGATAAAATTGCTGTTTTAAACTTGCAAAAACATAGAAAAACGCTGTTTTGAACTATTCAAAGTGACAAATTCATGTTTCTTTCGTGTGAAACGGCGATTTATGAGAAATGACGATAAAATTGCTTTTTTAAACTTGCAAAAACATAGAAAAACGCTGTTTTTAACTATTCAAACTGACAAATTCAGGTTTCTTTCGTTCGAAACGGTGGATTATTGTGAAATCATGATAAAACTGCTGTTTTAAACTTGCAAAAACATAGAAAAACGCTGTTTTGAACTATTAAACTGACAAATTCATGTTTCTTTCGTGTGAAACGGCGATTTATGAGAAATGACGATAAAATTGCTGTTTTAAACTTGCAAAAACATAGAAAAACGCTGTTTTGAACTATTCAAACTGACAAATTTATGTTTCTCTCGTGTGAAACGGCGATTTATGAGAAATGACGATAAAATTGCTGTTTTAAACATGCAAAAACATAGAAAAACGCTGTTTTGAACTACTCAAACTGACAAATTCATGTTTCTTTCGTGTGAAACGGCGATTTATGAGAAATGACGATAAAATTGCTGTTTTAAACTTGCAAGAACATAGAAAAACGCTGTTTTGAACTATTCAAACTGACAAATTCATGTTTCTTTCGTGTGAAACGGCGATTTATGAGAAATGACGATAAAATTGCTGTTTTAAACTTGCAAAAACATAGAAAAACGCTGTTTTTGACTATTCAAACTGATAAATTCAGGTTTCTTTCGTTCGAAACGGTGGATTTTTGTGAAATCACGATAAAATTGCTGTTTTAAACTTGCAAAAACATAGAAAAACGCTGTTTTGAACTATTCAAAGTGACAAATTCATGTTTCTTTCGTGTGAAACGGCGATTTATGAGAAATGACGATAAAATTGCTGTTTTAAACTTGCAAAAACATAGAAAAACGCTGTTTTCAACTATTCAAACTGATAAATTCATGTTTCTTTCGTGCGAAACGGCGATTTATGAGAAATGACGATAAAATTGCTGTTTTAAACTTGCAAAAACATAGAAAAACGCTGTTTTGAACTATGCAAACTGATAAATTCAGGTGTCTTTCGTTCGAAACGGTGGATTTTTGTGAAATCACGATAAAACTGCTGTTTTAAACTTGCAAAAACATAAAAAAAACGCTGTTTTGAACTATTCAAACTGACAAATTCATGTTTCTTTCGTGTGTAACGGCGATTTATGAGAAATGACGATAAAATTGCTGTTTTAAGCTTGCAAAAACATAGAAAAACGCTGTTTTGAACTATTCAAACTGACAAATTCATGTTTCTTTCGTGTGAAACGGCGATTTATGAGAAATGACGATAAAATTGCTGTTTTAAACTTGCAAAAACATAGAAAAACGCTGTTTTTAACTATTCACACTGATAAATTCAGGTTTCTTTCGTTCGAAACGGTGGATTTTTGTGAAATCACGATAAAACTGCTGTTTTAAACTTGCAAAAACATAGAAAAACGCTGTTTTGAACTATTTAAACTGACAAATTCAGGTTTCTTTCATGTGAAACTGCGATTTATGAGAAATGTCGATAAAATTGCTGTTTTAAACTTGCAAAAACATAGAAAAACGCTGTTTTGAACTATTCAAACTGACAAATTCATGTTTCTTTCGTGTGAAACGGCGATTTATGAGAAATGACGATAAAATTGCTGTTTTAAACTTGCAAAAACATAGAAAAACGCTGTTTTCAACTATTAAAACTGATAAATTCATGTTTCTTTCCTGTGAAACGGCGATTTATGAGAAATGACGATGAAATTGCTGTTTTAAACTTGCAAAAACATAGAAAAACGCTGTTTTTAACTATTCAAACTGATAAATTCAGGTTTCTTTTGTTCGAAACGGTTGATTTTTGTGAAATCATGATAAAACTGCTGTTTTAAACTTGCAAAAACATAAAAAAACGCTGTTTTGAACTATTCAAACTGACAAATTCATGTTTCTTTCATGTGAAACGGCGATTTATGAGAAATGACGATAAAATTGCTGTTTTAAACATGCAAAAACATAGAAAAACGCTGTTTTGAACTACACAAACTGACAAATTCATGTTTCTTTCGTGTGAAACGGCGATTTATGAGAAATGACGATAAAATTGCTGTTTTAAACTGGCAAAAACATAGAAAAACGCTGTTTTTAACTATTCAAACTGATAAATTTATGTTTCATTCGTGCGAAACGGCGATTTATGAGAAATGACGATAAAATTGCTGTTTTAAACTTGCAAAAACATAGAAAAACGCTGTTTTGAACTATTCAAAGTGACAAATTCATGTTTCTTTCGTGTGAAACGGCGATTTATGAGAAATGACGATAAAATTGCTTTTTTAAACTTGCAAAAACATAGAAAAACGCTGTTTTTAACTATTCAAACTGATAAATTCAGGTTTCTTTCGTTCGAAACGGTGGATTATTGTGAAATCATGATAAAACTGCTGTTTTAAACTTGCAAAAACATAGAAAAACGCTGTTTTGAACTATTTAAACTGACAAATTCATGTTTCTTTCGTGTGAAACGGCGATTTATGTGAAATGACGATAAAATTGCTGTTTTAAACTTGCAAAAACATAGAAAAACGCTGTTTTGAACTATTCAAACTGACAAATTCATGTTTCTTTCGTGTGAAACGGCGATTTATGAGAAATGACGATAAAATTGCTGTTTTAAACATGCAAAAACATAGAAAAACGCTGTTTTGAACTACTCAAACTGACAAATTCATGTTTCTTTCGTGTGAAACGGCGATTTATGAGAAATGACGATAAAATTGCTGTTTTAAACTTGCAAAAACATAGAAAAACGCTGTTTTGAACTATTCAAACTGACAAATTCATGTTTCTTTCGTGTGAAACGGCGATTTATGAGAAATGACGATAAAATTGCTGTTTTAAACTTGCAAAAACATAGAAAAACGCTGTTTTTGACTATTCAAACTGATAAATTCAGGTTTCTTTCGTTCGAAACGGTGGATTTTTGTGAAATCACGATAAAATTGCTGTTTTAAACTTGCAAAAACATAGAAAAACGCTGTTTTGAACTATTCAAAGTGACAAATTCATGTTTCTTTCGTGTGAAACGGCGATTTATGAGAAATGACGATAAAATTGCTGTTTTAAACTTGCAAAAACATAGAAAAACGCTGTTTTCAACTATTCAAACTGATAAATTTATGTTTCTTTCGTGCGAAACGGCGATTTATGAGAAATGACGATAAAATTGCTGTTTTAAACTTGCAAAAACATAGAAAAACGCTGTTTTTAACTATTCAAACTGATAAATTCAGGTTTCTTTCGTTCGAAACGGTGGATTTTTGTGAAATCACGATAAAACTGCTGTTTTAAACGTGCAAAAGCATAGAAAAACGCTGTTTTGAACTATTCAAACTGACAAATTTATGTTTCTTTCGTGTGAAACGGCGATTTATTAGAAATGACGATAAAATTGCTGTTTTAAACTTGCAAAAACATAGAAAAACGATGTTTTGAACTATTCAAACTGACAAATTCATGTTTCTTTCGTGTGAAACGGCGATTTATGAGAAATGACGATAAAATTGCTGTTTTAAACTTGCAGAAACATAGAAAAACGCTGTTTTGAACTATTCAAACTGACAAATTCATGTTTCTTTCGTGTGAAACGGCGATTTATGAGAAATGACGATAAAATTGCTGTTTTAAACTTGCAGAAACATAGAAAAACGCTGTTTTGAACTATTCAAACTGACAAATTCATGTTTTTTTTCGTGTGAAACGGCGATTTATGAGAAATGACGATAAAATTGCTGTTTTAAACTTGCAAAAACATAGAAAAACGCTGTTTTTAACTATTCAAACTGATAAATTCAGGTTTCTTTCGTTCGAAACGGTGGATTTTTGTGAAATCACGATAAAACTGCTGTTTTAAACTTGCAAAAACATAGAAAAACGCTGTTTTGAACTATTCAAACTGACAAATTCATGTTTCTTTCGTGTGAAACGGCGATTTATGAGAAATGACGATAAAATTGCTGTTTTAAACTTGCAAAAACATAGAAAAACGCTGTTTTTGACTATTCAAACTGATAAATTCAGGTTTCTTTCGTTCGAAACGGTGGATTTTTGTGAAATCACGATAAAATTGCTGTTTTAAACTTGCAAAAACATAGAAAAACGCTGTTTTGAACTATTCAAAGTGACAAATTCATGTTTCTTTCGTGTGAAACGGCGATTTATGAGAAATGACGATAAAATTGCTGTTTTAAACTTGCAAAAACATAGAAAAACGCTGTTTTCAACTATTCAAACTGATAAATTCATGTTTCTTTCGTGCGAAACGGCGATTTATGAGAAATGACGATAAAATTGCTGTTTTAAACTTGCAAAAACATAGAAAAACGCTGTTTTGAACTATTCAAAGTGACAAATTCATGTTTCTTTCGTGTGAAACGGCGATTTATGAGAAATGACGATAAAATTGCTTTTTTAAACTTGCAAAAACATAGAAAAAACGCTGTTTTTAACTATTCAAACTGATAAATTCAGGTTTCTTTCGTTCGAAACGGTGGATTATTGTGAAATCATGATAAAACTGCTGTTTTAAACTTGCAAAAACATAGAAAAACGCTGTTTTGAACTATTCAAACTGACAAATTCATGTTTCTTTCGTGTGAAACGGCGATTTATGAGAAATGACGATAAAATTGCTGTTTTAAACTTGCAAAAACATAGAAAAACGCTGTTTTGAACTATTCAAACTGACAAATTCATGTTTCTTTCGTGTGAAACGGCGATTTATGAGAAATGACGATAAAATTGCTGTTTTAAAGTTGCAAAAACATAGAAAAACGCTGTTTTGAACTATTCAAACTGACAAATTCATGTTTCTTTCGTGTGAAACGGCGATTTATGAGAAATGACGATAAAATTGCTGTTTTAAACTTGCAAAAACATAGAAAAACGCTGTTTTTAACTATTCAAACTGATAAATTCAGGTTTCTTTCGTTCGAAACGGTGGATTTTTGTGAAATCACGATAAAACTGCTGTTTTAAACGTGCAAAAACATAGAAAAACGCTGTTTTGAACTATTCAAACTGTCAAATTCATGTTTCTTTCGTGTGAAACGGCGATTTATTAGAAATGACGATAAAATTGCTGTTTTAAACTTGCAAAAACATAGAAAAACGCTGTTTTGAACTATTCAAACTGACAAATTCATGTTTCTTTCGTGTGAAACGGCGATTTATGAGAAATGGCGATAAAATTGCTGTTTTAAACTTGCAAAAACATAGAGAAACGCTGTTTTGAACTATTCAAACTGACAAATTCATGTTTCTTTCGTGTGAAACGGCGATTTATGAGAAATGACGATAAAATTGCTGTTTTAAACTTGCAAAAACATAGAAAAACGCTTTTTTGAACTATTCAAACTGACAAATTCATGTTTCTTTCGTGTGAAACGGCGATTTATGAGAAATGACGATAAAATTGCTGTTTTAAACTTGCAGAAACATAGAAAAACGCTGTTTTGAACTATTCAAACTGACAAATTCATGTTTTTTTCGTGTGAAACGGCGATTTATGAGAAATGACGATAAAATTGCTGTTTTAAACTTGCAAAAACATAGAAAAACGCTGTTTTTAACTATTCAAACTGATAAATTCAGGTTTCTTTCGTTCGAAACGGTGGATTTTTGTGAAATCACGATAAAACTGCTGTTTTAAACTTGCAAAAACATAGAAAAACGCTGTTTTGAACTATTCAAACTGACAAATTCATATTTCTTTCGTGTGAAACGGCGATTTCTGAGAAATGACGAAAAAATTGCTGTTTTAAACTTGCAAAAACATAGAAAAACGCTGTTTTCAACTATTCAAACTGATAAATTCATGTTTCTTTCGTGCGAAACGGCAATTTATGAGAAACGACGATAAAATTGCTGTTTTAAACTTGCAAAAACATAGAAAAACGCTGTTTTGAACTATTCAAACTGACAAAATCATGTTTCTTTCATGTGAAACGGCGATTTATGAGAAATGACGATAAAATTGCTGTTTTAAACTTGCAAAAACATAGAAAAACGCTGTTTTCAACTATTCAAACTGATAAATTCATGTTTCTTTCGTGTGAAACGGCGATTTATGAGAAATGGCGATAAAATTGCTGTTTTAAACTTGCAAAAACATAGAAAAACGCTGTTTTTAACTATTCAAACTGATAAATTCAGATTTTTTTCGTTCGAAACGGTGGATTTTTGTGAAATCACGCTAAAACTGCTGTTTTAAACTCGCAAAAACATAGGAAAACGCTGTTTTGAACTATTCAAACTGACAAATTCATGTTTCTTTCGTGTGAAACGGAGATTTATGAGAAATGACGATAAAATTGATGTTTTAAACTTGCAAAAACATAGAAAAACGCTGTTTTGAACTATTAAAACTGACAAATTCATGTTTGTTTCTTGTGAAACGGCGATTTATGAGAAATGACGATAAAATTGCTGTTTTAAACTTGCAAAAACATAGAAAAACTCTGTTTTGAACTATTCAAACTGACAAATTCAGGTTTCTTTTGTTCAAAACGGTGGATTTTTGTGAAATCACGATAAAACTGCTGTTTTAAACTTGCAAAAACATAGAAAAACGCTGTTTTGAACTATTCAAACTGACAAATTCATGTTTCTTTCGTGTGAAACGGCGATTTATGAGAAATGACGATAAAATTGCTGTTTTAAACTTGCAGAAACATAGAAAAACGCTGTTTTGAACTATTCAAACTGACAAATTCATGTTTTTTTCGTGTGAAACGGCGATTTATGAGAAATGACGATAAAATTGCTGTTTTAAACTTGCAAAAACATAGAAAAACGCTGTTTTTAACTATTCAAACTGATAAATTCAGGTTTCTTTCGTTCGAAACGGTGGATTTTTGTGAAATTACGATAAAACTGCTGTTTTAAACTTGCAAAAACATAGAAAAACGCTGTTTTGAACTATTCAAACTGACAAATTCATATTTCTTTCGTGTGAAACGGCGATTTCTGAGAAATGACGAAAAAATTGCTGTTTTAAACTTGCAAAAACATAGAAAAACGCTGTTTTCAACTATTCAAACTGATAAATTCAGGTTTCTTTCGTTCGAAACGGTGGATTTTTGTGGAATCACGACAAAACTGCTGTTTTAAACTTGCAAAAACATAGAAAAACGCTGTTTTGAACTATTAAAACTGACAAATTCATGTTTGTTTCGTGTGAAACGGCGATTTATGAGAAATGACGATAAAATTGCTGTTTTAAACATGCAAAAACATAGAAAAACGCTGTTTTCAACTATTCAAACTGATAAATTCATGTTTCTTTTGTGTGAAACGGCGATTTATGAGAAATGACGATAAAATTGCTGTTTTAAACTCGCAAAAACATAGAAAAACGCTGTTTTGAACTATTCGAACTGACAAATTCATGTTTCTTTCGTGTGAAACGGCGATTTATGAGAAATGACGATAAAATTGCTGTTTTAAACTTGCAAAAACATAGAAAAACGCTGTTTTTAACTATGCAAACTGATAAATTCAGGTTTCTTTCGTTCGAAACGGTGGATTTTTGTGAAATCACGATAAAACTGCTGTTTTAAACTTGCAAAAACAAAAAAAAACGCTGTTTTGAACTATTCAAACTGACAAATTCATGTTAGTTTCGTGTGTAACGGCGATTTATGAGAAATGACGATAAAATTGCTGTTTTAAACTTGCAAAAACATAGAAAAACGCTGTTTTGAACTATTCAAACTGACTAATTCATGTTTCTTTCGTGTGAAACGGCGATTTATGAGAAATGACGATAAAATTGCTGTTTTAAACTTGCAAAAACATAGAAAAACGCTGTTTTGAACTATTCAAACTGACAAATTCATGTTTCTTTCGTGTGAAACGGCGATTTATGAGAAATGACGATAAAATTTCTGTTTTAAACTTGCAAAAATCATAGAAAAACGCAGTTTTTAACTATTCAAACTGATAAATTCAGGTTTCTTTCGTTCGAAACAGTGGATTTTTGTGAAATCACGATAAAACTGCTGTTTTAAACTTGAAAACACATAGAAAAACGCTGTTTTGAACTATTCAAACTGACAAATTCATGTTTCTTTCGTGTGAAACGGCGAATTATGAGAAATGACGATAAAATTGCTGATTTAAACTTGCAAAAACATAGAAAAACGCTGTTTTCAACTATTCAAACTGATAAATTCATGTTTCTTTCGTGCGAAACGGCAATTTATGAGAAATGACGATAAAATTGCTGTTTTAAACTTGCAAAAACATAGAAAAACGCTGTTTTCAACTATTCAAACTGACAAAATCATGTTTCTTTCGTGTGAAACGGCGATTTATGAGAAATGACGATAAAATTGCTGTTTTAAACTTGCAAAAACATAGAAAAACGCTGTTTTCAACTATTCAAACTGATAAATTCATGTTTCTTTCATGTGAAACGGCGATTTATGAGAAATGACGATTAAATTGCTGTTTTAAACTTGCAAAAACATAGAAAAACGCTGTTTTTAACTATTCAAACTGATAAATTCAGGTTTCTTTCGTTCGAAACGGTGGATTTTTGTGAAATCACGATAAAACTGCTGTTTTAAACTTGCAAAAACATAGAAAAACGCTGTTTTGAACTATTCAAACTGACAAATTCATGTTTCTATCGTGTGAAACGGCGATTTATGAGAAATGACGATAAAATTGCTGTTTTAAACTTGCAAAAACATAGAAAAACGCTGTTTTGAACTATTCAAACTGACAAATTCAGGTTTCTTTCGTTCGAAACGGTGGATTTTTGTGAAATCACGATAAAACTGCTGTTTTAAACTTGCAAAAACATAGAAAAACGCTGTTTGGAACTATTCAAACTGAAAAATTAATGTTTCTTTCATGTGAAACGGCGATTTATGAGAAATGACGATAAAATTGCTGTTTTAAACTAGCAAAAACATAGAAAAACGCTGTTTTCAACTATTCAAACTGATAAATTCATGTTTCTTTTGTGCGAAACGGCGATTTATGAGAATTGACGATAATATTGCTGTTTTAAACTTGCAAAAACATAGAAAAACGCTGTTTTGAACTATTCAAACTGACAAAATCATGTTTCTTTCGTGTGAAACGGCGATTTATGAGAAATGACGATCAAATTGCTGTTTTAAACTTGCAAAAACATAGAAAAACGCTGTTTTCAACTACTCAAACTGATAAATTCATGTTTCTTTCGTGCGAAACGGCGATTTATGAGAAATGACGATAAAATTGCTGTTTTAAACTTGCAAAAACATAGAAAAACGCTGTTTTCAACTATTCAAACTGATAAATTCATGTTTCTTTCGTGTGAAACGGCGATTTATGAGAAATGACGATAAAATTGCTGTTTTAAACTTGCAAAAACATAGAAAAACGTTGTTTTTAACTATTTAAACTGATAAATTCAGGTTTCTTTCGTTCGAAACGGTTGATTTTTGTGAAATCATGATAAAACTGCTGTTTTAAACTTGCAAAAACATAAAAAAATGCTGTTTTGAACTATTCGAACTGACAAATTCATGTTTCTTTCATGTGAAACGGCGATTTATGAGAAATGACGATAAAATTGCTGTTTTAAACTTGCAAAAACATAGAAAAACGCTGTTTTGAACTACTTAAACTGACAAATTCATGTTTCTTTCGTGTGAAACGGCGATTTATGAGAAATGACGATAAAATTGCTGTTTTAAACTTGCAAAAACATAGAAAAACGCTGTTTTGAACTATTCAAACTGACAAATTCATGTTTCTTTCGTGTGAAACGGCGATTTATGAGAAATGACGATAAAATTGCTGTTTTAAACTTACAAAAACATAGAAAAACGCTGTTTTTAACTATTCAAACTGATAAATTCAGGTTTCTTTCGTTCGAAACGGTGGATTTTTGTGAAATCACGATAAAACTGCTGTTTTAAACTTGCAAAAACATAGAAAAACGCTGTTTTGAACTATTCAAACTGACAAATTCATGTTTCTTTCGTGTGAAACGGCGATTTATGAGAAATGACGATAAAATTGCTGTTTTAAACTTGCAAAAACATAGAAAAACGCTGTTTTGAACTATTCAAACTGACAAATTCATGTTTCTTTCGTGTGAAACGGCGATTTATGAGAAATGACGATAAAATTGCTGTTTTAAACTTGCAAAAACATAGAAAAACGCTGTTTTGAACTATTCAAACTGACAAATTCATGTTTCTTTCGTATGAAACGGCGATTTATGAGAAATGACAATAAAATTGCTGTTTTAAACTTGCAAAAACATTGAAAAACGCTGTTTTTAACTATTCAAACTGATAAATTCAGGTTTCTTTCGTTCGAAACGGTGGATTTTTGTGAAATCACGATAAAACTGCTGTTTTAAACTTGCAAAAACATAGAAAAACGCTGTTTTGAACTATTCAAACTGAAAAATTCATGTTTCTTTCGTGTGAAACGGCGATTTATGAGAAATGACGATAAAATTGCTGTTTTAAACTTGCAAAAACATAGAAAACCGCTGTTTTCAACTATTCAAACTGATAAATTCATGTTTCTTTTGTGCGAAACGGCGATTTATGAGAATTGACGATAATATTGCTGTTTTAAACTTGCAAAAACATAGAAAAACGCTGTTTTCAACTACTCAAACTGATAAATTCATGTTTTTTTCGTGCGAAACGGCGATTTATGAGAAATGACGATAAAATTGCTGTTTTAAACTTGCAAAAACATAGAAAAACGCTGTTTTCAACTATTCAAACTGATAAATTCATGTTTCTTTCGTGTGAAACGGCGATTTATGAGAAATGACGATAAAATTGCTGTTTTAAACTTGCAAAAACATAGAAAAACGTTGTTTTTAACTATTTAAACTGATAAATTCAGGTTTCTTTCGTTCGAAACGGTTGATTTTTGTGAAATCATGATAAAACTGCTGTTTTAAACTTGCAAAAACATAAAAAAATGCTGTTTTGAACTATTCGAACTGACAAATCCATGTTTCTTTCATGTGAAACGGCGATTTATGAGAAATGACGATAAAATTGCTGTTTTAAACTTGCAAAAACATAGAAAAACGCTGTTTTGAACTACTTAAACTGACAAATTCATGTTTCTTTCGTGTGAAACGGCGATTTATGAGAAATGACGATAAAATTGCTGTTTTAAACTTGCAAAAACATAGAAAAACGCTGTTTTGAACTATTCAAACTGACAAATTCATGTTTCTTTCGTGTGAAACGGCGATTTATGAGAAATGACGATAAAATTGCTGTTTTAAACTTACAAAAACATAGAAAAACGCTGTTTTTAACTATTCAAACTGATAAATTCAGGTTTCTTTCGTTCGAAACGGTGGATTTTTGTGAAATCACGATAAAACTGCTGTTTTAAACTTGCAAAAACATAGAAAAACGCTGTTTTGAACTATTCAAACTGACAAATTCATGTTTCTTTCGTGTGAAACGGCGATTTATGAGAAATGACGATAAAATTGCTGTTTTAAACTTGCAAAAACATAGAAAAACTCTGTTTTTAACTATTCAAACTGATAAATTCAGGTTTCTTTCGTTCGAAACGGTGGATTTTTGTGAAATCACGATAAAACTGCTGTTTTAAACTTGCAAAAACATAGAAAAACGCTGTTTTGAACTATTCAAACTGACAAATTCATGTTTCTTTCGTGTGAAACGGCGATTTATGAGAAATGACGATAAAATTGCCGTTTTAAACTTGCAAAAACATAGAAAAACGCTGTTTTGAACTATTCAAACCGACAAATTCATGTTTCTTTCGTGTGAAACGGCGATTTATGAGTAATGACGATAAAATAAACTTGCAAAAACATAGAAAATCGCTGTTTTCAACTATTCAAACTGATAAATTCATGTTTCTTTCGTGCGAAACGGCAATTTATGAGAAATGACGATAAAATTGCTGTTTTAAACTTGCAAAAACATAGAAAAACGCTGTTTTGAACTATTCAAACTGACAAAATTATGTTTCTTTCGTGTGAAACGGCGATTTATGAGAAATGACTATAAAATTGCTGTTTTAAACTTGCAAAAACATAGAAAAACGCTGTTTTCAACTATTCAAACTGATAAATTCATGTTTCTTTCATGTGAAACGGCGATTTATGAGAAATGACGATAAAATTGCTGTTTTAAACTTGCAAAAACATAGAAAAACGCTGTTTTTAACTATTCAAACTGATAAATTCAGGTTTCTTTCGTTCGAAACGGTGGATTTTTGTGAAATCACGATAAAACTGCTGTTTTAAACTTGCAAAAACATAGAAAAACGCTGTTTTGAACTATTCAAACTGACAAATTCATGTTTCTTTCGTGTGAAACGGCGATTTATGAGAAATGACGATAAAATTGCTGTTTTAAACTTGCAAAAACATAGAAAAACGCTGTTTTGAACTATTCAAACTGACAAATTCATGTTTTTTTCGTATGAAACGGCGATTTATGAGTAATGACAATAAAATTGCTGTTTTAAACTTGCAAAAACATTGAAAAACGCTGTTTTTAACTATTCAAACTGATAAATTCAGGTTTTTTTCGTTCGAAACGGTGGATTTTTGTGAAATCACGATAAAACTGCTGTTTTAAACTTGCAAAAACATAGAAAAACGCTGTTTTGAACTATTCAAACTGAAAAATTCATGTTTCTTTCGTGTGAAACGGCGATTTATGAGAAATGACGATAAAATTGCTGTTTTAAACTTGCAAAAACATAGAAAAACGCTGTTTTCAACTATTCAAACTGATAAATTCATGTTTCTTTTGTGCGAAACGGCGATTTATGAGAATTGACGATAATATTGCTGTTTTAAACTTGCAAAAACATAGAAAAACGCTGTTTTGAACTAATCAAACCGACAAAATCATGTTTCTTTCGTGTGAAACGGCGATTTATGAGAAATGACGATAAAATTGCTGTTTTAAACTTGCAAAAACATAGAAAAACGCTGTTTTCAACTACTCAAACTGATAAATTCATGTTTCTTTCGTGCGAAACGGCGATTTATGAGAAATGACGATAAAATTGCTGTTTTAAACTTGCAAAAACATAGAAAAACGCTGTTTTCAACTATTCAAACTGATAAATTCATGTTTCTTTCGTGTGAAACGGCGATTTATGAGAAATGACGATAAAATTGCTGTTTTAAACTTGCAAAAACATTGAAAAACGTTGTTTTTAACTATTTAAACTGATAAATTCAGGTTTCTTTCGTTCGAAACGGTTGATTTTTGTGAAATCATGATAAAACTGCTGTTTTAAACTTGCAAAAACATAAAAAAACGCTGTTTTGAACTATTCAAACTGACAAATTCATGTTTCTTTCATGTGAAACGGCGATTTATGAGAAATGACGATAGAATTGCTGTTTTAAACTTGCAAAAACAGAAAAACGCTGTTTTGAACTACTCAAACTGACAAATTCATGTTTCTTTCGTGTGAAACGGCGATTTATGAGAAATGACGATAAAATTGCTGTTTTAAACTTGCAAAAACATAGAAAAACCCTGTTTTGAACTATTCAAACTGACAAATTCATGTTTCTTTCGTGTGAAACAGCGATTTATGAGAAATGACGATAAAATTGCTGTTTTAAACTTACAAAAACATAGAAAAACGCTGTTTTTAACTATTCAAACTGATAAATTCAGGTTTCTTTCGTTCGAAACGGTGGATTTTTGTAAAATCACGATAAAACTGCTGTTTTAAACTTGTAAAAACATAGAAAAACGCTGTTTTGAACTATTCAAACTGACAAATTCATGTTTCTTTCGTGTGAAACGGCGATTTATGAGAAATGACGATAAAATTGCTGTTTTAAACTTGCAAAAACATAGAAAAACGCTGTTTTGAACTATTCAAACTGACAAATTCATGTTTTTTTCGTGTGAAACGGCGATTTATGAGAAATGACGATAAAATTGCTGTTTTAAACTTGCAAAAACATAGAAAAACTCTGTTTTTAACTATTTAAACTGATAAATTCAGGTTTCTTTCGTTCGAAACGGTGGATTTTTGTGAAATCACGATAAAACTGCTGTTTTAAACTTGCAAAAACATAGAAAAACGCTGTTTTGAACTATTCAAACTGACAAATTCATGTTTCTTTCGTGTGAAACGGCGATTTATGTGAAATGACGATAAAATTGCCGTTTTAAACTTGCAAAAACATAGAAAAACGCTGTTTTGAACTATTCAAACCGACAAATTCATGTTTCTTTCGTGTGAAACGGCGATTTATGAGTAATGACGATAAAATAAACTTGCAAAAACATAGAAAATCGCTGTTTTCAACAATTCAAACTGATAAATTCATGTTTCTTTCGTGCGAAACGGCGATTTATGAGAAATGACGATAAAATTGCTGTTTTAAACTTGCAAAAACATAGAAAAACGCTGTTTTGAACTATTCAAACTGACAAAATCATGTTTCTTTCGTGTGAAACGGCGATTTATGAGAAATGACGATAAAACTGCTGTTTTAAACTTGCAAAAACATAGAAAAACGCTGTTTTGAACTATTCAAACTGACAAATTCATGCTTCTTTCGTGTGAAACAGCGATTTATGAGAAATGACGATAAAATTGCTGTTTTAAACTTGCAAAAACATAGAAAAACGCTGTTTTCAACTATTCAAACTGATAAATTCATGTTTCTTTCGTGCGAAACGGCGATTTATGAAAAATGACGATAAAATTGCTGTTTTAAACTTGCAAAAACATAGAAAAACGCTGTTTTGAACTATTCAAACTGACAAATTCATGTTTCTTTCGTGTGAAACAGCGATTTATGAGAAATGACGATAAAATTGCTGTTTTAAACTTGCAAAAACATAGAAAAACGCTGTTTTGAACTATTCAAACTGACAAAATTATGTTTCTTTCGTGTGAAACGGCGATTTATGAGAAATGACGATAAAATTGCTGTTTTAAACTTGCAAAAACATAGAAAAACGCTGTTTTCAACTATTCAAACTGATAAATTCATGTTTCTTTCATGTGAAACGGCGATTTATGAGAAATGACGATAAAATTGCTGTTTTAAACTTGCAAAAACATAGAAAAACGCTGTTTTTAACTATTCAAACTGATAAATTCAGGTTTCTTTCGTTCGAAACGGTGGATTTTTGTGAAATCACGATAAAACTGCTGTTTTAAACTTGCAAAAACATAGAAAAACGCTGTTTTGAACTATTCAAACTGACAAATTCATGTTTCTTTCGTGTGAAACGGCGATTTATGAGAAATGACGATAAAATTGCTGTTTTAAACTTGCAAAAACATAGAAAAACGCTGTTTTGAACTATTCAAACTGACAAATTCATGTTTTCTTCGTATGAAACGGCGATTTATGAGAAATGACAATAAAATTGCTGTTTTAAACTTGCAAAAACATTGAAAAACGCTGTTTTTAACTATTCAAACTGATAAATTCAGGTTTCTTTCGTTCGAAACGGTGGATTTTTGTGAAATCACGATAAAACTGCTGTTTTAAACTTGCAGAAACATAGAAAAACGCTGTTTTGAACTATTCAAACTGACAAATTCATGTTTCTTTCGTGTGAAACGGCGATTTATGAGAAATGACGATAAAATTGCTGTTTTAAACTTGCAAAAACATAGAAAAACTGCTACGATCTCAGCTGGAGATCCCGGGCAAGACCGGTAGAACCGTGGCGAACTCAGTGGAGAAGGGGGTGAGTCATTCAACGATGTAAAATTTAGAGGGCGCCAGTTGATCTGCCGCTTGGTTCTACCTGTGTTTGATCAACAAACCGGACGGGATGAGGTTGTCGTAGGGGGGAGAAACGAAAGAAAATAACGTGTGTGTGAAAACCAGATATATTTGACGGATTTAAAAAAATTAATGTACAAGTGAAATGGTGAGGTAGAAACTAAACTACGGTCGGATCATGCGACGAGAAACAAATGGATTGATGAGGCGTAGTGGGTGAGCGGTGAAGCCACTCAGGACTTCGCGGAGCGCAAGGTGGAGTGAAGTGCGTAACACGGTTACGAGGGTCCAATAGTCGACTATAGGGGTCTTATACCACGCAAAGTAAAATAATGACGTGCGAGAGTCCTAAATGCCTGCGACGCGTTTCACGAGCTACGGCCCGATAGTGCCAATGCTGCACGCTAACGAGTGACGTGTCGGATGGTCAAACCTACAGTCAGTTTCTTAACAATGGCGATAATGACAATATCCAGATTACAATGCAAACAACAGGTGAGTGGAATATACTTATATGAAGTACAAATAATAAGGCTGGTGATATAAATGAATAAAATTTTGGGCTTAGCTGAATTTCCGGCGTGGATTTGATCAGCTGGAATCCGCTGTCTCTCTCGCCCCGAAGGTCGTGGAGTCGAGTGGATTCGGAGGCCGTCGTGCGGGACTCGGCTTCCAAAATGGCGCGACAGCTAAGCGGCCAGTTGATGAATCGGTGGAGGTGGCGGCGGAAAATCGACCGTAAGCCACGTGTCGATAAGGTCGCGACAACGACGGTCGCAACAATGGAATGTGGTGGATGAAAAAAATGCGAGCGGAACGAAGGTAAAACGGGAACACGAACATAAAAAAGAAAAGCCTGAAAGGATAACGTTGATTAGATCACTCGTGAGGAAAGTACGCCTTGGTTAAAATTAGCAAAGAACGGTAGAACATTCAAATGAAATTTTAAAACTGAAGCTACGTTAAATATTAATTTAGGCAAAGAACGAAAAATTAAATTGAAATTGATTTAAGAATATTGAAGCTAAATTTAAGTTAAGCAATGCGTGAAGTAGTTATGCAAAAAAAATTAGATATCTTTACCTGAGATGTAAGGCGGCTTTAAAGTTGTAAAAAGAAATTCTGTGACTACAAATCCGGAACAATACCGTGAAATCAATAATATCTCAATTGTTGTGTTGCTGCAGATCCAAATAATTTTGCGCAACAAAAGGGTTACTAATCAGCGAACACAACTAGATCTCACAAAATCTACTACAATAATGATATCAAAAATGAAAATTTTGCATAATTTAGAAAAATCCTATTTTTCAGGTAAAGTCACGCAAGGTGAATTAAAATTAATTGGCGCTGATTTAACCTTGGCGGTTTCCTCGCGGGTCAGATCTACTCCACCGTATCCGAAGAGTAAGAAG
This sequence comes from Poecilus cupreus, assembly GCA_963942605.1. NCBI lineage: Eukaryota > Metazoa > Arthropoda > Insecta > Coleoptera > Carabidae > Poecilus > Poecilus cupreus. Next base: position 27,596 of record CAWWDY010001556.1, on the reverse strand, counting down.
GGTTGCCTACGATGATGGGGATAACGGAGTGAAGAGGGAATTCGTAACAACTCCCCCTCTTCCACCAGAGGAAATTTTACCGGAAAATTTCCGATAACGAACGCAATTATGAGGCCCTAACGAATATGAGTGTTTAATATGATTTTGGGGAAGGCAGGGAATGAAGAAGAAGAAGATGATGAAGACAGTAACAGATGGTAACTAACCTACATATCTTAGCTAACCTAAATATATAACACTAACCTAAATATCTAAACTAACCATGGTCATAACTATCTGGATTCGGCTTTAGGTTCTGGCTATTCCAGGTACCTGGAAGCACTTCGTCGCCGAGGTTCTTAAGCTGGTAAGAATCTGGGCCGATTTCGCTTTCGATTTCAGTTCCGATTGCAGAGAATAGTTGAAAACAGCGTTTTTCTATGTTTTTGCAAGTTTAAAACAGCAATTTTATCGTCATTTCTCATAAATCGCCGTTTCATACAAAAGAAACATGAATTTAAATAAAAAATAAAATAAATATACCATCACGCCTTTTACCCATTACGGGTGTGGCACTCTGCTTACGCAGATCTCGGTAAGTGATATATTTTTTCGTATGAAGTGCGGTTACCAGCCGTCAAATCATAGCCTACAAGGATCTTAGTGGAGAGGGAACCACAGGGGTAAATTTAAATTTAATTGCAAGTTTAAAACAGCAATTTTATCGTCATTTCTCATAAATCGCCGTTTCACACGAAAGAAACATGAATTTATCAGTTTGAATAGTTGAAAACAGCGTTTTTCTATGTTTTTGCAAGTTTAAAACAGCAATTTTATAGTCATTTCTCATAAATCGCCGTTTCACACGAAAGAAACATGAATTTGTCAGTTTGAATAGTTCAAAACAGCGTTTTTCTATGTTTTTGCAAGTTTAAAACAGCAATTTTATCGTCATTTCTCATAAATCGCCGTTCCGCACGAAAGAAACCTGAAATTATCAGTTTGAATTGTTAAAAACAGCGTTTTTCTATGTTTTTGCAAGTTTAAAACAGCAATTTTATCGTCATTTCTCATAAATCGCCGTTTCACACGAAAGAAACATGAATTTGTCAGTTTGAATAGTTCAAAACAGCGTTTTTCTATTTTTTTGCAAGTTTAAAACAGTAATTTTATCGTCATTTCTCATAAATCGCCGTTCCGCACGAAAGAAACCTGAATTTATCAGTTTGAATTGTTAAAAACAGCGTTTTTCTATGTTTTTGCAAGTTTAAAACAGCAATTTTATCGTGATTTCACAAAAATCCACCGTTTCGAACGAAAGAAACCTGAATTTATCAGTTTGAATAGTTAAAAACAGCGTTTTTCTATGTTTTTGCAAGTTTAAAACAGCAATTTTATCGTCATTTCTCATAAATCGCCGTTTCGCACGAAAGAACCATGAATTTGTCAGTTTGAATAGTTCAAAACAGCGTTTTTCTATGTTTTTGCAAGTTGAAAACAGCAATTTTATCGTCATTTCTCATAAATCGCCGTTTCGCACGAAAGAAACATGAATTTATCAGTTTGAATAGTTGAAAACAGCGTTTTTCTATGTTTTTGCAAGTTTAAAACAGCAATTTTATCGTCATTTCTCATAAATCGCCGTTTCATACAAAAGAAACATTAATTTAAATAAAAAATAAAATAAATATAACATCACGCCTTTTACCCATTACGGGTGTGGCACTCTGCTTACGCAGATCTCGGTAAGTGATATATTTTTTCGTATGAAGTGCGGTTACCAGCCGTCAAATCATAGCCCCCAAGGATGTTAGTGGAGAGGGAACCACAGGGGTAAATTTAAATTTAATTGCAAGTTTAAAACAGCAATTTTATCGTCATTTCTCATAAATCGCCGTTTCACACGAAAGAAACATGAATTTATCAGTTTGAATAGTTGAAAACAGCGTTTTTCTATGTTTTTGCAAGTTTAAAACAGCAATTTTATAGTCATTTCTCATAAATCGCCGTTTCACACGAAAGAAACATGAATTTGTCAGTTTGAATAGTTCAAAACAGCGTTTTTCTATGTTTTTGCAAGTTTAAAACAGCAATTTTATCGTCATTTCCCATAAATCGCCGTTTCGCACGAAAGAAACATGAATTTATCAGTTTGAATAGTTAAAAACAGCGTTTTTCTATGTTTTTGCAAGTTTAAAACAGCAATTTTATCGTCATTTCTCATAAATCGCCGTTTCACACGAAAGAAACATGAATTTATCAGTTTAAATAGTTGAAAGCATCGTTTTTCTATGTTTTTGCAAGTTTAAAATAGCAATTTTATCGTCATTTCTCATAAATCGCCGTTTCACACGAAAGAAACATGAATTTGTCAGTTTGAATAGTTCAAAACAGCGTTTTTCTATGTTTTTGCAAGTTTAAAACAGCAATTTTATCGTGATTTCACAAAAATCCACCGTTTCGAACGAAAGAAACCTGAATTTATCAGTTTGAATAGTTAAAAACAGCGTTTTTCTATGTTTTTGCAAGTTTAAAACAGCAATTTTATCGTCATTTCTCATAAATCGCCGTTTCGCACGAAAGAAACCTGAATTTGTCAGTTTGAATAGTTCAAAACAGCGTTTTTCTATGTTTTTGCAAGTTTAAAACAGCAGTTTTATCGTGATTTCACAAAAATCCACCGTTTCGAACGAAAGATACCTGAATTTATCAGTTTGAATAGTTAAAAACAGCGGTTTTCTATGTTTTTGCAAGTTTAAAACAGCAATTTTATCGTCATTTCTCATAAATCGCCGTTTCATACAAAAGAAACATGAATTTAAATAAAAAATAAAATAAATATAACATCACGCCTTTTACACTTTACGGGTGTGGCACTCTGCTTACGCAGATCTTGGTAAGTGATATATTTTTTCGTATGAAGTGCGGTTACCAGCCGTCAAATCATAGCCCCCAAGGATGTTAGTGGAGAGGGAACCACAGGGGTAAATTTAAATTTAATTGCAAGTTTAAAACAGCAATTTTATCGTCATTTCTCATAAATCGCCGTTTCACACAAAAGAAACATGAATTTATCAGTTTAAATAGTTGAAAACAGCGTTTTTCTATGTTTTTGCAAGTTTAAAACAGCAATTTTATAGTCATTTCTCATAAATCGCCGTTTCACACGAAAGAAACATGAATTTGTCAGTTTGAATAATTCAAAACAGCGTTTTTCTATGTTTTTGCAAGTTTAAAACAGCAATTTTATCGTCATTTCTCATAAATCGCCGTTTCGCACGATAGAAACCTGAATTTATTAGTTTGAATAGTTAAAAACAGCGTTTTTTCTATGTTTTTGCAAGTTTAAAACAGCAATTTTATCGACAATTCTCATAAATCGCCGTTTCACACGAAAGAAACATGAATTTATCAGTTTGAATAGTTGAAAACAGAGTTTTTCTATGTTTTTGCAAGTTTAAAACAGCAATTTTATCGTCATATCTCATAAATCGCCATTTCACACGAAAGAAACATGAATTTATCAGTTTGAATAGTTGAAAACAGCGTTTTTCTATGTTTTTGCAAGTTTAAAACAGCAATTTTATCGTCATTTCTCATAAATCGCCGTTTCACACAAAAGAAACATGAATTTGTCAGTCTGAATAGTTTAAAACAGCGTTTTTCTATGTTTTTGCAAGTTTAAAACAGCAATTTTATCGTCATTTCTCATAAATCGCCGGTTCGCACGAAAGAAACCTGAATTTATCAGTTTGAATAGTTAAAAACAACGTTTTTCTATGTTTTTGCAAGTTTAAAACAGCAATTTTATCGTGATTTCACAAAAATCCACCGTTTAGAACGAAAGAAACCTGAATTTATCAGTTTGAATAGTTAAAAACAGCGTTTTTCTAGGTTTTTGCAAGTTTAAAACAGCAATTTTATCGTCATTTCTCATAAATTGCCGTTTCGCACGAAAGAAACATGAATTAATCAGTTTGAATAGTTGAAAACAGCGTTTTTCTATGTTTTTGCAAGTTTAAAACAGCAATTTTATCGTCATTTCTCATAAATCGCCGTTTCACACAAAAGAAACATGAATTTTTCAGTTTGAATAGTTCAAAACAGCGTTTTTCTATGTTTTTGCAAGTTTAAAACATCAGTTTTATCGTGATTTCACAAAAATCCACCGTTTCGAACTAAAGAAACCTGAATTTATCAGTTTGAATAGTTAAAAACAGCGTTTTTCTATGTTTTTGCAAGTTTAAAACAGCAATTTTATCGTCATTTCTCATAAATCGCCGTTTCACACGAAAGAAACATGAATTTATCAGTTTGAATAGTTGAAAACAGCGTTTTTCTATGTTTTTGCAAGTTTAAAACAGCAATTTTATCGTCATTTCTCATAAATCGCCGTTTCACACGAAAGAAACATGAATTTGTCAGTTTGAATAGTTCAAAACAGCGTTTTTCTATGTTTTTGCAAGTTGAAAACAGCAATTTTATCGTCATTTCTCATAAATCGCCGTTTCGCACGAAAGAAACATGAATTTATCAGTTTGAATAGTTGAAAACAGCGTTTTTCTATGTTTTTGCAAGTTTAAAACAGCAATTTTATCGTCATTTCTCATAAATCGCCGTTTCATACAAAAGAAACATGAATTAAAATAAAAAATAAAATAAATATACCATCACGCCTTTTACCCATTACGGGTGTGGCACTCTGCTTACGCAGATCTCGGTAAGTGATATATTTTTACGTATGAAGTGCGGTTACCAGCCGTCAAATCATAGCCCCCAAGGATGTTAGTGGTGAGGGAAAAACAGGGGTAAATTTAAATTTAATTGCAAGTTTAAAACAGCAATTTTATCGTCATTTCTCATAAATCGCCGTTTCACACGAAAGAAACATGAATTTATCAGTTTAAATAGTTGAAAACAGCGTTTTTCTATGTTTTTGCAAGTTTAAAACAGCAATTTTATAGTCATTTCTCATAAATCGCCGTTTCACACGAAAGAAACATGAATTTGTCAGTTTGAATAGTTCAAAACAGCGTTTTTCTATGTTTTTGCAAGTTTAAAACAGCAATTTTATCGTCATTTCTCATAAATCGCCGTTTCGCACAAAAGAAACATGAATTTATCAGTCTGAATAGTTAAAAACAACGTTTTTCTATGTTTTTGCAAGTTTAAAACAGCAATTTTATCGTGATTTCACAAAAATCCACCGTTTAGAACGAAAGAAACCTGAATTTATCAGTTTGAATAGTTAAAAACAGCGTTTTTCTAGGTTTTTGCAAGTTTAAAACAGCAATTTTATCGTTATTTCTCATAAATTGCCGTTTCGCACGAAAGAAACATGAATTTATTAGTTTGAATAGTTAAAAACAGCGTTTTTCTATGTTTTTGCAAGTTTAAAACTGCAATTTTATCGACATTTCTCATAAATCGCCGTTTCACACGAAAGAAACATAAATTTATCAGTTTGAATAGTTGAAAACAGAGTTTTTCTATGTTTTTGCAAGTTTAAAACAGCAATTTTATCGTCATATCTCATAAATCGCCATTTCACACGAAAGAAACATGAATTTATCAGTTTGAATAGTTGAAAACAGCTTTTTTCTATGTTTTTGCAAGTTTAAAACAGCAATTTTATCGTCATTTCTCATAAATCGCCGTTTCACACAAAAGAAACATGAATTTGTCAGTCTGAATAGTTCAAAACAGCGTTTTTCTATGTTTTTGCAAGTTTAAAACAGCAATTTTATCGTCATTTCTCATAAATCGCCGTTTTGCACGAAAGAAACCTGAATTTATCAGTTTGAATAGTTAAAAACAACGTTTTTCTATGTTTTTGCAAGTTTAAAACAGCAATTTTATCGTGATTTCACAAAAATCCACCGTTTAGAACGAAAGAAACCTGAATTTATCAGTTTGAATAGTTAAAAACAGCGTTTTTCTAGGTTTTTGCAAGTTTAAAACAGCAATTTTATCGTCATTTCTCATAAATTGCCGTTTCGCATGAAAGAAACATGAATTTATCAGTTTGAATAGTTGAAAACAGCGTTTTTCTATGTTTTTGCAAGTTTAAAACAGCAATTTTATCGTCATTTCTCATAAATCGCCGTTTCACACAAAAGAAACATGAATTTTTAAGTTTGAATAGTTCAAAACAGCGTTTTTCTATGTTTTTGCAAGTTTAAAACAGCAGTTTTATCGTGATTTCACAAAAATCCACCGTTTCGAACTAAAGAAACCTGAATTTATCAGTTTGAATAGTTAAAAACAGCGTTTTTCTATGTTTTTGCAAGTTTAAAACAGCAATTTTATCGTCATTTCTCATAAATCGCCGTTTCACACGAAAGAAACATGAATTTATCAGTTTGAATAGTTGAAAACAGCGTTTTTCTATGTTTTTGCAAGTTTAAAACAGCAATTTTATCGTCATTTCTCATAAATCGCCGTTTCACACGAAAGAAACATAAATTTATCAGTTTGAATAGTTGAAAACAGAGTTTTTCTATGTTTTTGCAAGTTTAAAACAGCAATTTTATCGTCATATCTCATAAATCGCCATTTCACACGAAAGAAACATGAATTTATCAGTTTGAATAGTTGAAAACAGCTTTTTTCTATGTTTTTGCAAGTTTAAAACAGCAATTTTATCGTCATTTCTCATAAATCGCCGTTTCACACAAAAGAAACATGAATTTGTCAGTCTGAATAGTTCAAAACAGCGTTTTTTCTATGTTTTTGCAAGTTTAAAACAGCAATTTTATCGTCATTTCTCATAAATCGCCGTTTTGCACGAAAGAAACCTGAATTTATCAGTTTGAATAGTTAAAAACAACGTTTTTCTATGTTTTTGCAAGTTTAAAACAGCAATTTTATCGTGATTTCACAAAAATCCACCGTTTAGAACGAAAGAAACCTGAATTTATCAGTTTGAATAGTTAAAAACAGCGTTTTTCTAGGTTTTTGCAAGTTTAAAACAGCAATTTTATCGTCATTTCTCATAAATTGCCGTTTCGCATGAAAGAAACATGAATTTATCAATTTGAATAGTTGAAAACAGCGTTTTTCTATGTTTTTGCAAGTTTAAAACAGCAATTTTATCGTCATTTCTCATAAATCGCCGTTTCACACAAAAGAAACATGAATTTTTAAGTTTGAATAGTTCAAAACAGCGTTTTTCTATGTTTTTGCAAGTTTAAAACAGCAGTTTTATCGTGATTTCACAAAAATCCACCGTTTCGAACTAAAGAAACCTGAATTTATCAGTTTGAATAGTTAAAAACAGCGTTTTTCTATGTTTTTGCAAGTTTAAAACAGCAATTTTATCGTCATTTCTCATAAATCGCCGTTTCACACGAAAGAAACATGAATTTATCAGTTTGAATAGTTGAAAACAGCGTTTTTCTATGTTTTTGCAAGTTTAAAACAGCAATTTTATCGTCATTTCTCATAAATCGCCGTTTCACACGAAAGAAACATGAATTTGTCAGTTTGAATAGTTCAAAACAGCGTTTTTCTATGTTTTTGCAAGTTGAAAACAGCAATTTTATCGTCATTTTTCATAAATCGCCGTTTCGCACGAAAGAAACATGAATTTATCAGTTTGAATAGTTGAAAACAGCGTTTTTCTATGTTTTTGCAAGTTTAAAACAGCAATTTTATCGTCATTTCTCATAAATCGCCGTTTCATACAAAAGAAACATGAATTTAAATAAAAAATAAAATAAATATACCATCACGCCTTTTACCCATTACGGGTGTGGCACTCTGCTTACGCAGATCTCGGTAAGTGATATATTTTTTCGTATAAAGTGCGGTTACCAGCCGTCAAATCATAGCCCCCAAGGATGTTAGTGGAGAGGGAACCACAGGGGTAAATTTAAATTTAATTGCAAGTTTAAAACAGCAATTTTATCGTCATTTCTCATAAATCGCCGTTTCACACGAAAGAAACATGAATTTATCAGTTTAAATAGTTGAAAACAGCGTTTTTCTATGTTTTTGCAAGTTTAAAACAGCAATTTTATAGTCATTTCTCATAAATCGCCGTTTCACACGAAAGAAACATGAATTTGTCAGTTTGAATAGTTCAAAACAGCGTTTTTCTATGTTTTTGCAAGTTTAAAACAGCAATTTTATCGTCATTTCTCATAAATCGCCGTTTCGCACGATAGAAACCTGAATTTATTAGTTTAAATAGTTAAAAACAGCGTTTTTCTATGTTTTTGCAAGTTTAAAACAGCAATTTTATCGACATTTCTCATAAATCGCCGTTTCACACGAAAGAAACATGAATTTATCAGTTTGAATAGTTGAAAACAGAGTTTTTCTATGTTTTTGCAAGTTTAAAACAGCAATTTTATCGTCATATCTCATAAATCGCCATTTCGTACGAAAGAAACATGAATTTATCAGTTTGAATAGTTGAAAACAGCGTTTTTCTATGTTTTTGCAAGTTTAAAACAGCAATTTTATCGTCATTTCTCATAAATCGCCGTTTCACACAAAAGAAACATGAATTTGTCAGTCTGAATAGTTCAAAACAGCGTGTTTCTATGTTTTTGCAAGTTTAAAACAGCAATTTTATCGTCATTTCTCATAAATCGCCGTTTCGCACGAAAGAAACCTTAATTTATCAGTTTGAATAGTTAAAAACAACGTTTTTCTATGTTTTTGCAAGTTTAAAACAGCAATTTTATCGTGATTTCACAAAAATCCACCGTTTAGAACGAAAGAAACCTGAATTTATCAGTTTGAATAGTTAAAAACAGCGTTTTTCTAGGTTTTTGCAAGTTTAAAACAGCAATTTTATCGTCATTTCTCATAAATTGCCGTTTCGCACGAAAGAAACATGAATTTATCAGTTTGAATAGTTGAAAACAGCGTTTTTCTATGTTTTTGCAAGTTTAAAACAGCAATTTTATCGTCATTTCTCATAAATCGCCGTTTCACACAAAAGAAACATGAATTTTTCAGTTTGAATAGTTCAAAACAGCGTTTTTCTATGTTTTTGCAAGTTTAAAACAGCAGTTTTATCGTGATTTCACAAAAATCCACCGTTTCGAACGAAAGAAACCTGAATTTATCAGTTTGAATAGTTAAAAACAGCGTTTTTCTATGTTTTTGCAAGTTTAAAACAGCAATTTTATCGTCATTTTTCATAAATCGCCGTTTCACACGAAAGAAACATGAATTTATCAGTTTGAATAGTTGAAAACAGCGTTTTTCTATGTTTTTGCAAGTTTAAAACAGCAATTTTATCGTCATTTCTCATAAATCGCCGTTTCACACGAAAGAAACATGAATTTGTCAGTTTGAATAGTTCAAAACAGCGTTTTTCTATGTTTTTGCAAGTTGAAAACAGCAATTTTATCGTCATTTCTCATAAATCGCCGTTTAGCACGAAAGAAACATGAATTTTTCAGTTTGAATAGTTCAAAACAGCGTTTTTCTATGTTTTTGCAAGTTTAAAACAGCAGTTTTATCGTGATTTCACAAAAATCCACCGTTTCGAACTAAAGAAACCTGAATTTATCAGTTTGAATAGTTAAAAACAGCGTTTTTCTATGTTTTTGCAAGTTTAAAACAGCAATTTTATCGTCATTTCTCATAAATCGCCGTTTCACACGAAAGAAACATGAATTTATCAGTTTGAATAGTTGAAAACAGCGTTTTTCTATGTTTTTGCAAGTTTAAAACAGCAATTTTATCGTCATTTCTCATAAATCGCCGTTTCACACGAAAGAAACATGAATTTGTCTGTTTGAATAGTTCAAAACAGCGTTTTTCTATGTTTTTGCAAGTTGAAAACAGCAATTTTATCGTCATTTTTCATAAATCGCCGTTTCGCACGAAAGAAACATGAATTTATCAGTTTGAATAGTTGAAAACAGCGTTTTTCTATGTTTTTGCAAGTTTAAAACAGCAATTTTATCGTCATTTCCCATAAATCGCCGTTTCATACAAAAGAAACATGAATTTAAATAAAAAATAAAATAAATATACCATCACGCCTTTTACCCATTACGGGTGTGGCACTCTGCTTACGCAGATCTCGGTAAGTGATATATTTTTTCGTATAAAGTGCGGTTACCAGCCGTCAAATCATAGCCCCCAAGGATGTTAGTGGAGAGGGAACCACAGGGGTAAATTTAAATTTAATTGCAAGTTTAAAACAGCAATTTTATCGTCATTTCTCATAAACCGCCGTTTCACACGAAAGAAACATGAATTTATCAGTTTAAATAGTTGAAAACAGCGTTTTTCTATGTTTTTGCAAGTTTAAAACAGCAATTTTATAGTCATTTCTCATAAATCGCCGTTTCACACGAAAGAAACATGAATTTGTCAGTTTGAATAGTTCAAAACAGCGTTTTTCTATGTTTTTGCAAGTTTAAAACAGCAATTTTATCGTCATTTCTCATAAATCGCCGTTTCGCACGATAGAAACCTGAATTTATTAGTTTGAATAGTTAAAAACAGCGTTTTTCTATGTTTTTGCAAGTTTAAAACAGCAATTTTATCGACATTTCTCATAAATCGCCGTTTCACACGAAAGAAACATGAATTTATCAGTTTGAATAGTTGAAAACAGAGTTTTTCTATGTTTTTGCAAGTTTAAAACAGCAACTTTATCGTCATATCTCATAAATCGCCATTTCACACGAAAGAAACATGAATTTATCAGTTTGAATAGTTGAAAACAGCGTTTTTCTATGTTTTTGCAAGTTTAAAACAGCAATTTTATCGTCATTTCTCATAAATCGCCGTTTCACACAAAAGAAACATGAATTTTTCAGTTTGAATAGTTCAAAACAGCGTTTTTCTATGTTTTTGCAAGTTTAAAACAGCAGTTTTATCGTGATTTCACAAAAATCCACCGTTTCGAACGAAAGAAACCTAAATTTATCAGTTTGAATAGTTAAAAACAGCGTTTTTCTATGTTTTTGCAAGTTTAAAACAGCAATTTTATCGTCATTTCTCATAAATCGCCGTTTCACACGAAAGAAACATGAATTTATCAGTTTTAATAGTTGAAAACAGCGTTTTTCTATGTTTTTGCAAGTTTAAAACAGCAATTTTATCGTCATTTCTCATAAATCGCCGTTTCACACGAAGGAAACATGAATTTGTCAGTTTGAATAGTTCAAAACAGCGTTTTTCTATGTTTTTGCAAGTTGAAAACAGCAATTTTATCGTCATTTCTCATAAATCGCCGTTTCGCACGAAAGAAACATGAATTTATCAGTTTGAATAGTTGAAAACAGCGTTTTTCTATGTTTTTGCAAGTTTAAAACAGCAATTTTATCGTCATTTCTCATAAATCGCCGTTTCATACAAAAGAAACATGAATTTAAATAAAAAATAAAATAAATATACCATCACGCCTTTTACCCATTACGGGTGTGGCACTCTGCTTACGCAGATCTCGGTAAGTGATATATTTTTTCGTATGAAGTGCGGTTACCAGCCGTCAAATCATAGCCCCCAAGGATCTTAGTGGAGAGGGAACCACAGGGGTAAATTTAAATTTAATTGCAAGTTTAAAACAGCAATTTTATCGTCATTTCTCATAAATCGCCGTTTCACACGAAAGAAACATGAATTTATCAGTTTGAATAGTTGAAAACAGCGTTTTTCTATGTTTTTGCAAGTTTAAAACAGCAATTTTATAGTCATTTCTCATAAATCGCTGTTTCACACGAAAGAAACATGAATTTGTCAGTTTGAATAGTTCAAAACAGCGTTTTTCTATGTTTTTGCAAGTTTAAAACAGCAATTTTATCGTCATTTCTCATAAATCGCCGTTCCGCACGAAAGAAACCTGAAATTATCAGTTTGAATTGTTAAAAACAGCGTTTTTCTATGTTTTTGCAAGTTTAAAACAGCAATTTTATCGTCATTTCTCATAAATCGCCGTTTCACACGCAAGAAACATGAATTTGTCAGTTTGAATAGTTCAAAACAGCGTTTTTCTATGTTTTTGCAAGTTTAAAACAGCAATTTTATCGTCTTTTCTCATAAATCGCCGTTCCGCACGAAAGAAACCTGAATTTATCAGTTTGAATTGTTAAAAACAGCGTTTTTCTATGTTTTTGCAAGTTTAAAACAGCAATTTTATCGTGATTTCACAAAAATCCACCGTTTCGAACGAAAGAAACCTGAATTTATCAGTTTGAATAGTTAAAAACAGCGTTTTTCTATGTTTTTGCAAGTTTAAAACAGCAATTTTATCGTCATTTCTCATAAATCGCCGTTTCGCACGAAAGAAACATGAATTTGTCAGTTTGAATAGTTCAAAACAGCGTTTTTCTATGTTTTTGCAAGTTTAAAACAGCAGTTTTATCGTGATTTCACAAAAATCCACCGTTTCGAACGAAAGATACCTGAATTTATCAGTTTGAATAGTTTAAAACAGCGTTTTTCTATGTTTTTGCAAGTTGAAAACAGCAATTTTATTGTCATTTCTCATAAATCGCCGTTTCGCACGATAGAAACCTGAATTTATCAGTTTGAATAGTTAAAAACAGCGTTTTTCTATGTTTTTGCAAGTTTAAAACAGCAATTTTATCGACATTTCTCATAAATCGCCGTTTTACACGAAAGAAACATGAATTTATAAGTTTGAATAGTTGAAAACAGAGTTTTTCTATGTTTTTGCAAGTTTAAAACAGCAATTTTATCGTCATATCTCATAAATCGTCATTTCACACGAAAGAAACATGAATTTATCAGTTTGAATAGTTGAAAACAGCGTTTTTCTATGTTTTTGCAAGTTTAAAACAGCAATTTTATCGTAATTTTTAATAAATCGCCGTTTCGCACGAAAAAAACCTGAATTTATCAGTTTGAATAGTTAAAAACAACGTTTTTCTATGTTTTTGCAAGTTTAAAACAGCAATTTTATCGTGATTTCACAAAAATCCACCGTTTCGAACGAAAGAAACCGGAATTTATCAGTTTGAATAGTTAAAAACAGCGTTTTTCTATGTTTTTGCAAGTTTAAAACAGCAATTTTATCGTCATTTCTCATAAATTGCCGTTTCGCACGAAAGAAACATGAATTTATCAGTTTGAATAGTTGAAAACAGCGTTTTTCTATGTTTTTGCAAGTTTAAAACAGCAATTTTATCGTCATTTCTCATAAATCGCCGTTTCACACGAAAGAAACATGAATTTATCAGTTTGAATAGTTGAAAACAGCGTTTTTCTATGTTTTTGCAAGTTTAAAACAGCAATTTTATCGTCATTTCTCATAAATCGCCGTTTCATACAAAAGAAACATGAATTTAAATAAAAAATAAAATAAATATACCATCACGCCTTTTACCCATTACGCTTACCTTACGCAGATCTCGGTAAGTGATATATTTTTTCGTATGAAGTGCGGTTACCAGCCTTCAAATCATAGCCCCCAAGGATCTTAGTGGAGAGGGAATCACAGGGGTAAATTTAAATTTAATTGCAAGTTTAAAACAGCAATTTTATCGTCATTTCTCATAAATCGCCGTTTCACACGAAAGAAACATGAATTTATCAGTTTGAATAGTTGAAAACAGCGTTTTTCTATGTTTTTGCAAGTTTAAAACAGCAATTTTATAGTCATTTCTCGTAAATCGCCGTTTCACACGAAAGAAACATGAATTTGTCAGTTTGAATAGTTCAAAACAGCGTTTTTCTATGTTTTTGCAAGTTTAAAACAGCAATTTTATCGTCATTTCTCATAAATCGCCGTTCCGCACGAAAGAAACCTGAAATTATCAGTTTGAATTGTTAAAAACAGCGTTTTTCTATGTTTTTGCAAGTTTAAAACAGCAATTTTATCGTCATTTCTCATAAATCGCCGTTTCACACGAAAGAAACATGAATTTGTCAGTTTGAATAGTTCAAAACAGCGTTTTTCTATGTTTAAAACAGCAATTTTAAAACAGCAATTTTATCGTCATTTCTCATAAATCGCCGTTCCGCACGAAAGAAACCTGAAATTATCAGTTTGAATTGTTAAAAACAGCGTTTTTCTATGTTTTTGCAAGTTTAAAACAGCAATTTTATCGTCATTTCTCATAAATCGCCGTTTCACACGAAAGAAACATGAATTTGTCAGTTTGAATAGTTCAAAACAGCGTTTTTCTATGTTTTTGCAAGTTTAAAACAGCAATTTTATCGTCTTTTCTCATAAATCGCCGTTCCGCACGAAAGAAACCTGAATTTATCAGTTTGAATTGTTAAAAACAGCGTTTTTCTATGTTTTTGCAAGTTTAAAAAAGCAATTTTATCGTGATTTCACAAAAATCCACCGTTTCGAACGAAAGAAACCTGAATTTATCAGTTTCAATAGTTAAAAACAGCGTTTTTCTATGTTTTTGCAAGTTTAAAACAGCAATTTTATCGTCATTTCTCATAAATCGCCGTTTCGCACGAAAGAAACATGAATTTGTCAGTTTGAATAGTTCAAAACAGCGTTTTTCTATGTTTTTGCAAGTTGAAAACAGCAATTTTATCGTTATTTCTCATAAATCGCCGTTTCGCACGAAAGAAACATGAATTTATCAGTTTGAATAGTTGAAAACAGCGTTTTTCTATGTTTTTGCAAGTTTAAAACAGCAATTTTATCGTCATTTCTCATAAATCGCCGTTTCATACAAAAGAAACATGAATTTAAATAAAAAATAAAATAAATATACCATCACGCCTTTTACCCATTACGGGTGTGGCACTCTGCTTACGCAGATCTCGGTAAGTGATATATTTTTTCGTATGAAGTGCGGTTACCAGCCGTCAAATCATAGCCCCCAAGGATCTTAGTGGAGAGGGAACCACAGGGGTAAATTTAAATTTAATTGCAAGTTTAAAACAGCAATTTTATCGTCATTTCTCATAAATCGCCGTTTCACACGAAAGAAACATGAATTTATCAGTTTGAATAGTTGAAAACAGCGTTTTTCTATGTTTTTGCAAGTTTAAAACAGCAATTTTATAGTCATTTCTCATAAATCGCTGTTTCACACGAAAGAAACATGAATTTGTCAGTTTGAATAGTTCAAAACAGCGTTTTTCTATGTTTTTGCAAGTTTAAAACAGCAATTTTATCGTCATTTCTCATAAATCGCCGTTCCGCACGAAAGAAACCTGAAATTATCAGTTTGAATTGTTAAAAACAGCGTTTTTCTATGTTTTTGCAAGTTTAAAACAGCAATTTTATCGTCATTTCTCATAAATCGCCGTTTCACACGCAAGAAACATGAATTTGTCAGTTTGAATAGTTCAAAACAGCGTTTTTCTATGTTTTTGCAAGTTTAAAACAGCAATTTTATCGTCTTTTCTCATAAATCGCCGTTCCGCACGAAAGAAACCTGAATTTATCAGTTTGAATTGTTAAAAACAGCGTTTTTCTATGTTTTTGCAAGTTTAAAACAGCAATTTTATCGTGATTTCACAAAAATCCACCGTTTCGAACGAAAGAAACCTGAATTTATCAGTTTGAATAGTTAAAAACAGCGTTTTTCTATGTTTTTGCAAGTTTAAAACAGCAATTTTATCGTCATTTCTCATAAATCGCCGTTTCGCACGAAAGAAACATGAATTTGTCAGTTTGAATAGTTCAAAACAGCGTTTTTCTATGTTTTTGCAAGTTTAAAACAGCAGTTTTATCGTGATTTCACAAAAATCCACCGTTTCGAACGAAAGATACCTGAATTTATCAGTTTGAATAGTTTAAAACAGCGTTTTTCTATGTTTTTGCAAGTTGAAAACAGCAATTTTATTGTCATTTCTCATAAATCGCCGTTTCGCACGATAGAAACCTGAATTTATCAGTTTGAATAGTTAAAAACAGCGTTTTTCTATGTTTTTGCAAGTTTAAAACAGCAATTTTATCGACATTTCTCATAAATCGCCGTTTTACACGAAAGAAACATGAATTTATAAGTTTGAATAGTTGAAAACAGAGTTTTTCTATGTTTTTGCAAGTTTAAAACAGCAATTTTATCGTCATATCTCATAAATCGTCATTTCACACGAAAGAAACATGAATTTATCAGTTTGAATAGTTGAAAACAGCGTTTTTCTATGTTTTTGCAAGTTTAAAACAGCAATTTTATCGTAATTTTTAATAAATCGCCGTTTCGCACGAAAAAAACCTGAATTTATCAGTTTGAATAGTTAAAAACAACGTTTTTCTATGTTTTTGCAAGTTTAAAACAGCAATTTAATCGTGATTTCACAAAAATCCACCGTTTCGAACGAAAGAAACCGGAATTTATCAGTTTGAATAGTTAAAAACAGCGTTTTTCTATGTTTTTGCAAGTTTAAAACAGCAATTTTATCGTCATTTCTCATAAATTGCCGTTTCGCACGAAAGAAACATGAATTTATCAGTTTGAATAGTTGAAAACAGCGTTTTTCTATGTTTTTGCAAGTTTAAAACAGCAATTTTATCGTCATTTCTCATAAATCGCCGTTTCACACGAAAGAAACATGAATTTATCAGTTTGAATAGTTGAAAACAGCGTTTTTCTATGTTTTTGCAAGTTTAAAACAGCAATTTTATCGTCATTTCTCATAAATCGCCGTTTCATACAAAAGAAACATGAATTTAAATAAAAAATAAAATAAATATACCATCACGCCTTTTACCCATTACGCTTACCTTACGCAGATCTCGGTAAGTGATATATTTTTTCGTATGAAGTGCGGTTACCAGCCTTCAAATCATAGCCCCCAAGGATCTTAGTGGAGAGGGAATCACAGGGGTAAATTTAAATTTAATTGCAAGTTTAAAACAGCAATTTTATCGTCATTTCTCATAAATCGCCGTTTCACACGAAAGAAACATGAATTTATCAGTTTGAATAGTTGAAAACAGCGTTTTTCTATGTTTTTGCAAGTTTAAAACAGCAATTTTATAGTCATTTCTCGTAAATCGCCGTTTCACACGAAAGAAACATGAATTTGTCAGTTTGAATAGTTCAAAACAGCGTTTTTCTATGTTTTTGCAAGTTTAAAACAGCAATTTTATCGTCATTTCTCATAAATCGCCGTTCCGCACGAAAGAAACCTGAAATTATCAGTTTGAATTGTTAAAAACAGCGTTTTTCTATGTTTTTGCAAGTTTAAAACAGCAATTTTATCGTCATTTCTCATAAATCGCCGTTTCACACGAAAGAAACATGAATTTGTCAGTTTGAATAGTTCAAAACAGCGTTTTTCTATGTTTAAAACAGCAATTTTAAAACAGCAATTTTATCGTCATTTCTCATAAATCGCCGTTCCGCACGAAAGAAACCTGAAATTATCAGTTTGAATTGTTAAAAACAGCGTTTTTCTATGTTTTTGCAAGTTTAAAACAGCAATTTTATAGTCATTTCTCATAAATCGCCGTTTCACACGAAAGAAACATGAATTTGTCAGTTTGAATAGTTCAAAACAGCGTTTTTCTATGTTTTTGCAAGTTTAAAACAGCAATTTTATCGTCTTTTCTCATAAATCGCCGTTCCGCACGAAAGAAACCTGAATTTATCAGTTTGAATTGTTAAAAACAGCGTTTTTCTATGTTTTTGCAAGTTTAAAACAGCAATTTTATCGTGATTTCACAAAAATCCACCGTTTCGAACGAAAGAAACCTGAATTTATCAGTTTCAATAGTTAAAAACAGCGTTTTTCTATGTTTTTGCAAGTTTAAAACAGCAATTTTATCGTCATTTCTCATAAATCGCCGTTTCGCACGAAAGAAACATGAATTTGTCAGTTTGAATAGTTCAAAACAGCGTTTTTCTATGTTTTTGCAAGTTTAAAACAGCAGTTTTATCGTGATTTCACAAAAATCAACCGTTTCGAACGAAAGATACCTGAATTTATCAGTTTGAATAGTTTAAAACAGCGTTTTTCTATGTTTTTGCAAGTTCAAAACAGCAATTTTATCGTCATTTCTCATAAATCGCCGTTTCATACGAAAGAAACATGAATTTGTCAGTTTGAATAGTTCAAAACAGCGTTTTTCTATGTTTTTGCAAGTTGAAAACAGCAATTTTATCGTCATTTCTCATAAATCACCGTTTCGCACGAAAGAAACATGAATTTATCATTTTGAATAGTTGAAAACAGCGTTTTTCTATGTTTTTGCAAGTTTAAAACAGCAATTTTATCGTCATTTCTCATAAATCGCCGTTTCATACAAAAGAAACATGAATTTAAATAAAAAATAAAATAAATATAACATCACGCCTTTTACCCATTACGGGTGTGGCACTCTGCTTACGCAGATCTCGGTAAGTGATATATTTTTTCGTATGAAGTGCGGTTACCAGCCGTCAAATCATAGCCCCCAAGGATCTTAGTGGAGAGGGAACCACAGGGGTAAATTTAAATTTAATTGCAAGTTTAAAACAGCAATTTTATCGTCATTTCTCATAAATCGCCGTTTCACATGAAAGAAACATGAATTTATCAGTTTGAATAGTTGAAAACAGCGTTTTTCTATGTTTTTGCAAGTTTAAAACAGCAATTTTATAGTCATTTCTCATAAATCGCCGTTTCACACGAAAGAAACATGAATTTGTCAGTTTGAATAGTTCAAAACAGCGTTTTTCTATGTTTTTGCAAGTTTAAAACAGCAATTTTATCGTCATTTCTCATAAATCGCCGTTTCGCACGAAAGAAACATGAATTTATCAGTTTGAATAGTTAAAAACAGCGTTTTTCTATGTTTTTGCAAGTTTAAAACAGCAATTTTATCGTCATTTCTCATAAATCGCCGTTTTACACGAAAGAAACATGAATTTATCAGTTTGAATAGTTGAAAGCATCGTTTTTCTATGTTTTTGCAAGTTTAAAACAGCAATTTTATCGTCATTTCTCATAAATCACCGTTTCACACGAAAGAAACATGAATTTGTCAGTTTGAATAGTTCAAAACAGCGTTTTTCTATGTTTTTGCAAGTTTAAAACAGCAATTTTATCGTGATTTCACAAAAATCCACCGTTTCGAACGAAAGAAACCTGAATTTATCAGTTTGAATAGTTAAAAACAGCGTTTTTCTATGTTTTAGCAAGTTTAAAACAGCAATTTTATCGTCATTTCTCATAAATCGCCGTTTCGCACGAAAGAAACCTGAATTTGTCAGTTTGAATAGTTTAAAACAGCGTTTTTCTATGTTTTTGCAAGTTTAAAACAGCAGTTTTATCGTGATTTCACAAAAATCCACCGTTTTGAACGAAAGATACCTGAATTTATCAGTTTGAATAGTTAAAAACAGCGTTTTTCTATGTTTTTGCAAGTTTAAAACAGCAATTTTATCGTCATTTCTCATAAATCGCCGTTTCACACGAAAGAAACAAGAATTTGTCAGTTTGAATAGTTTAAAACAGCGTTTTTCTATGTTTTTGCAAGTTAAAAACAGCAATTTTATCGTCATTTCTCATAAATCGCCGTTTCGCACGAAAGAAACATGAATTTATCAGTTTGAATAGTTGAAAACAGCGTTCTTCTATGTTTTTGCAAGTTTAAAACAGCAATTTTATCGTCATTTCTCATAAATCGCCGTTTCATACATAAGAAACATGAATTTAAATAAAAAATAAAATAAATATAACATCACGCCTTTTACCCATTACGGGTGTGGCACTCTGCTTACGCAGATCTCGGTAAGTGATATATTTTTTCGTATGAAGTGCGGTTACCAGCCGTCAAATCATAGCCCCCAAGGATGTTAGTGGAGAGGGAACCACAGGGGTAAATTTAAATTTAATTGCAAGTTTAAAACAGCAATTTTATCGTCATTTCTCATAAATCGCCGTTTCTCACGAAAGAAACATGAATTTATCAGTTTGAATAGTTCAAAACAGCGTTTTTCTATGTTTTTGCAAGTTTAAAACAGCAATTTTATAGTCATTTCTCATAAATCGCCGTTTCACACGAAAGAAACATGAATTTGTCAGTTTGAATAGTTCAAAACAGCGTTTTTCTATGTTTTTGCAAGTTTAAAACAGCAATTTTATCGTCATTTCTCATAAATCGCCGTTTCTCACGATAGAAACCTGAATTTATCAGTTTGAATAGTTAAAAACAGCGTTTTTCTATGTTTTTGCAAGTTTAAAACAGCAATTTTATCGTCATTTCTCATAAATCGCCGTTTCACACGAAAGAAACATGAATTTATCAGTTTGAATAGTTGAAAACAGAGTTTTTCTATGTTTTTGCAAGTTTAAAACAGCAATTTTATCGTCATATCTCATAAATCGCCATTTCACACGAAAGAAACATGAATTTATCAGTTTGAATAGTTGAAAACAGCGTTTTTCTATGTTTTTGCAAGTTTAAAACAGCAATTTTATCGTCATTTCTCATAAATCGCCGTTTCACACAAAAGAAACATGAATTTGTCAGTTTGAATATTTCAAAACAGCGTTTTTCTATGTTTTTGCAAGTTGAAAACAGCAATTTTATCGTCATTTCTCATAAATCGCCGTTTCGCACGAAAGAAACATGAATTTATCAGTTTGAATAGTTGAAAACAGCGTTTTTCTATGTTTTTGCAAGTTTAAACAGCAATTTTATCGTCATTTCTCATAAATCGCCGTTTCATACAAAAGAAACATGAATTTAAATAAAAAATAAAATAAATATACCATCACGCCTTTTACCCATTACGGGTGTGGCACTCTGCTTACGCAGATCTCGGTAAGTGATATATTTTTTCGTATGAAGTGCGGTTACCAGCCGTCAAATCATAGCCCCCAAGGATGTTAGTGGAGAGGGAACCACAGGGGTAAATTTAAATTTAATTGCAAGTTTAAAACAGCAATTTTATCGTCATTTCTCATAAATCGCCGTTTCACACGAAAGAAACATGAATTTATCAGTTTGAATAGTTGAAAACAGCGTTTTTATATGTTTTTGCAAGTTTAAAACAGCAATTTTATAGTCATTTCTCATAAATCGCCGTTTCACACGAAAGAAACATAAATTTGTCAGTTTGAATAGTTCAAAACAGCGTTTTTCTATGTTTTTCCAAGTTTAAAACAGCAATTTTATCGTCATTTCTCATAAATCGCCGTTTCGCACGAAAGAAACATGAATTTATCAGTTTGAATAGTTAAAAACAGCGTTTTTCTATGTTTTTGCAAGTTTAAAACAGCAATTTTATCGTGATTTCACAAAAATCCACCGTTTCGAACGAAAGAAACCTGAATTTATCAGTTTGAATAGTTAAAAACAGCGTTTTTCTATGTTTTTGCAAGTTTAAAACAGCAATTTTATCGTCATTTCTCATAAATCGCCGTTTCGCACGAAAGAAACATGAATTTGTCAGTTTGAATAGTTCAAAACAGCGTTCTTCTATGTTTTTGCAAGTTTAAAACAGCAGTTTTATCGTGATTTCACAAAAATCCACCGTTTCGAACGAAAGATATCTGAATTTATCAGTTTGAATAGTTAAAAACAGCGTTTTTCTATGTTTTTGCAAGTTTAAAACAGCAATTTTATCGTCATTTCTCATAAATAGCCGTTTCATACGAAAGAAACATGAATTTGTCAGTTTGAATAGTTCAAAACAGCGTTTTTCTATGTTTTTGCAAGTTTAAAACAGCAATTTTATCGTCATTTCTCATAAATCGCCGTTCCGCACGAAAGAAACCTGAAATTATCAGTTTGAATTGTTAAAAACAGCGTTTTTCTATGTTTTTGCAAGTTTAAAACAGCAATTTTATCGTCATTTCTCATAAATCGCCGTTTCACACGAAAGAAACATGAATTTGTCAGTTTGAATAGTTCAAAACAGCGTTTTTCTATGTTTAAAACAGCAATTTTAAAACAGCAATTTTATCGTCATTTCTCATAAATCGCCGTTCCGCACGAAAGAAACCTGAAATTATCAGTTTGAATTGTTAAAAACAGCGTTTTTCTATGTTTTTGCAAGTTTAAAACAGCAATTTTATAGTCATTTCTCATAAATCGCCGTTTCACACGAAAGAAACATGAATTTGTCAGTTTGAATAGTTCAAAACAGCGTTTTTCTATGTTTTTGCAAGTTTAAAACAGCAATTTTATCGTCTTTTCTCATAAATCGCCGTTCCGCACGAAAGAAACCTGAATTTATCAGTTTGAATTGTTAAAAACAGCGTTTTTCTATGTTTTTGCAAGTTTAAAACAGCAATTTTATCGTGATTTCACAAAAATCCACCGTTTCGAACGAAAGAAACCTGAATTTATCAGTTTCAATAGTTAAAAACAGCGTTTTTCTATGTTTTTGCAAGTTTAAAACAGCAATTTTATCGTCATTTCTCATAAATCGCCGTTTCGCACGAAAGAAACATGAATTTGTCAGTTTGAATAGTTCAAAACAGCGTTTTTCTATGTTTTTGCAAGTTTAAAACAGCAGTTTTATCGTGATTTCACAAAAATCAACCGTTTCGAACGAAAGATACCTGAATTTATCAGTTTGAATAGTTTAAAACAGCGTTTTTCTATGTTTTTGCAAGTTCAAAACAGCAATTTTATCGTCATTTCTCATAAATCGCCGTTTCATACGAAAGAAACATGAATTTGTCAGTTTGAATAGTTCAAAACAGCGTTTTTCTATGTTTTTGCAAGTTGAAAACAGCAATTTTATCGTCATTTCTCATAAATCACCGTTTCGCACGAAAGAAACATGAATTTATCATTTTGAATAGTTGAAAACAGCGTTTTTCTATGTTTTTGCAAGTTTAAAACAGCAATTTTATCGTCATTTCTCATAAATCGCCGTTTCATACAAAAGAAACATGAATTTAAATAAAAAATAAAATAAATATAACATCACGCCTTTTACCCATTACGGGTGTGGCACTCTGCTTACGCAGATCTCGGTAAGTGATATATTTTTTCGTATGAAGTGCGGTTACCAGCCGTCAAATCATAGCCCCCAAGGATCTTAGTGGAGAGGGAACCACAGGGGTAAATTTAAATTTAATTGCAAGTTTAAAACAGCAATTTTATCGTCATTTCTCATAAATCGCCGTTTCACATGAAAGAAACATGAATTTATCAGTTTGAATAGTTGAAAACAGCGTTTTTCTATGTTTTTGCAAGTTTAAAACAGCAATTTTATAGTCATTTCTCATAAATCGCCGTTTCACACGAAAGAAACATGAATTTGTCAGTTTGAATAGTTCAAAACAGCGTTTTTCTATGTTTTTGCAAGTTTAAAACAGCAATTTTATCGTCATTTCTCATAAATCGCCGTTTCGCACGAAAGAAACATGAATTTATCAGTTTGAATAGTTAAAAACAGCGTTTTTCTATGTTTTTGCAAGTTTAAAACAGCAATTTTATCGTCATTTCTCATAAATCGCCGTTTTACACGAAAGAAACATGAATTTATCAGTTTGAATAGTTGAAAGCATCGTTTTTCTATGTTTTTGCAAGTTTAAAACAGCAATTTTATCGTCATTTCTCATAAATCACCGTTTCACACGAAAGAAACATGAATTTGTCAGTTTGAATAGTTCAAAACAGCGTTTTTCTATGTTTTTGCAAGTTTAAAACAGCAATTTTATCGTGATTTCACAAAAATCCACCGTTTCGAACGAAAGAAACCTGAATTTATCAGTTTGAATAGTTAAAAACAGCGTTTTTCTATGTTTTAGCAAGTTTAAAACAGCAATTTTATCGTCATTTCTCATAAATCGCCGTTTCGCACGAAAGAAACCTGAATTTGTCAGTTTGAATAGTTTAAAACAGCGTTTTTCTATGTTTTTGCAAGTTTAAAACAGCAGTTTTATCGTGATTTCACAAAAATCCACCGTTTTGAACGAAAGATACCTGAATTTATCAGTTTGAATAGTTAAAAACAGCGTTTTTCTATGTTTTTGCAAGTTTAAAACAGCAATTTTATCGTCATTTCTCATAAATCGCCGTTTCACACGAAAGAAACAAGAATTTGTCAGTTTGAATAGTTTAAAACAGCGTTTTTCTATGTTTTTGCAAGTTAAAAACAGCAATTTTATCGTCATTTCTCATAAATCGCCGTTTCGCACGAAAGAAACATGAATTTATCAGTTTGAATAGTTGAAAACAGCGTTCTTCTATGTTTTTGCAAGTTTAAAACAGCAATTTTATCGTCATTTCTCATAAATCGCCGTTTCATACATAAGAAACATGAATTTAAATAAAAAATAAAATAAATATAACATCACGCCTTTTACCCATTACGGGTGTGGCACTCTGCTTACGCAGATCTCGGTAAGTGATATATTTTTTCGTATGAAGTGCGGTTACCAGCCGTCAAATCATAGCCCCCAAGGATGTTAGTGGAGAGGGAACCACAGGGGTAAATTTAAATTTAATTGCAAGTTTAAAACAGCAATTTTATCGTCATTTCTCATAAATCGCCGTTTCTCACGAAAGAAACATGAATTTATCAGTTTGAATAGTTCAAAACAGCGTTTTTCTATGTTTTTGCAAGTTTAAAACAGCAATTTTATAGTCATTTCTCATAAATCGCCGTTTCACACGAAAGAAACATGAATTTGTCAGTTTGAATAGTTCAAAACAGCGTTTTTCTATGTTTTTGCAAGTTTAAAACAGCAATTTTATCGTCATTTCTCATAAATCGCCGTTTCTCACGATAGAAACCTGAATTTATCAGTTTGAATAGTTAAAAACAGCGTTTTTCTATGTTTTTGCAAGTTTAAAACAGCAATTTTATCGTCATTTCTCATAAATCGCCGTTTCACACGAAAGAAACATGAATTTATCAGTTTGAATAGTTGAAAACAGAGTTTTTCTATGTTTTTGCAAGTTTAAAACAGCAATTTTATCGTCATATCTCATAAATCGCCATTTCACACGAAAGAAACATGAATTTATCAGTTTGAATAGTTGAAAACAGCGTTTTTCTATGTTTTTGCAAGTTTAAAACAGCAATTTTATCGTCATTTCTCATAAATCGCCGTTTCACACAAAAGAAACATGAATTTGTCAGTTTGAATATTTCAAAACAGCGTTTTTCTATGTTTTTGCAAGTTGAAAACAGCAATTTTATCGTCATTTCTCATAAATCGCCGTTTCGCACGAAAGAAACATGAATTTATCAGTTTGAATAGTTGAAAACAGCGTTTTTCTATGTTTTTGCAAGTTTAAACAGCAATTTTATCGTCATTTCTCATAAATCGCCGTTTCATACAAAAGAAACATGAATTTAAATAAAAAATAAAATAAATATACCATCACGCCTTTTACCCATTACGGGTGTGGCACTCTGCTTACGCAGATCTCGGTAAGTGATATATTTTTTCGTATGAAGTGCGGTTACCAGCCGTCAAATCATAGCCCCCAAGGATGTTAGTGGAGAGGGAACCACAGGGGTAAATTTAAATTTAATTGCAAGTTTAAAACAGCAATTTTATCGTCATTTCTCATAAATCGCCGTTTCACACGAAAGAAACATGAATTTATCAGTTTGAATAGTTGAAAACAGCGTTTTTATATGTTTTTGCAAGTTTAAAACAGCAATTTTATAGTCATTTCTCATAAATCGCCGTTTCACACGAAAGAAACATAAATTTGTCAGTTTGAATAGTTCAAAACAGCGTTTTTCTATGTTTTTCCAAGTTTAAAACAGCAATTTTATCGTCATTTCTCATAAATCGCCGTTTCGCACGAAAGAAACATGAATTTATCAGTTTGAATAGTTAAAAACAGCGTTTTTCTATGTTTTTGCAAGTTTAAAACAGCAATTTTATCGTGATTTCACAAAAATCCACCGTTTCGAACGAAAGAAACCTGAATTTATCAGTTTGAATAGTTAAAAACAGCGTTTTTCTATGTTTTTGCAAGTTTAAAACAGCAATTTTATCGTCATTTCTCATAAATCGCCGTTTCGCACGAAAGAAACATGAATTTGTCAGTTTGAATAGTTCAAAACAGCGTTCTTCTATGTTTTTGCAAGTTTAAAACAGCAGTTTTATCGTGATTTCACAAAAATCCACCGTTTCGAACGAAAGATATCTGAATTTATCAGTTTGAATAGTTAAAAACAGCGTTTTTCTATGTTTTTGCAAGTTTAAAACAGCAATTTTATCGTCATTTCTCATAAATAGCCGTTTCATACGAAAGAAACATGAATTTGTCAGTTTGAATAGTTCAAAACAGCGTTTTTCTATGTTTTTGCAAGTTGAAAACAGCAATTTTATCGTCATTTCTCATAAATCGCCGTTTCGCACGAAAGAAACATGAATTTATCAGTTTGAATAGTTGAAAACAGCGTTTTTCTATGTTTTTGCAAGTTTAAAACAGCAATTTTATCGTCATTTCTCATAAATCGCCGTTTCATACAAAAGAAACATGAATTTAAATAAAAAATAAAATAAATATAACGTCACGCCTTTTACCCATTACGGGTGTGACACTCTGCTTACGCAGATCTCAGTAAGTGATATATTTTTTCGTATGAAGTGCGGTTACCAGCCGTCAAATCATAGCCCCCAAGGACGTTAGTGGAGAGGGAACCACAGGGGTAAATTTAAATTTAATTGCAAGTTTAAAACAGCAATTTTTTCGTCATTTCTCATTAATCGCCGTTTCACACGAAAGAAACATGAATTTATCAGTTTGAATAGTTGAAAACAGCGTTTTTCTATGTTTTTGCAAGTTTAAAACAGCAATTTTATAGTCATTTCTCATAAATCGCCGTTTCACACGAAAGAAACATGAATTTGTCAGTTTGAATAGTTCAAAACAGCGTTTTTCTATGTTTTTGCAAGTTTAAAACAGCAATTTTATCGTCATTTCTCATAAATCGCCGTTTCGCACGAAAGAAACATGAATTTGTCAGTTTGAATAGTTTAAAACAGCGTTTTTCTATGTTTTTGCAAGTTTAAAACAGCAGTTTTATCGTGATTTCACAAAAATCCACCGTTTTGAACGAAAGATACCTGAATTTATCAGTTTGAATAGTTAAAAACAGCGTTTTTCTATGTTTTTGCAAGTTTAAAACAGCAATTTTATCGTCATTTCTCATAAATCGCCGTTTCACACGAAAGAAACAAGAATTTGTCAGTTTGAATAGTTTAAAACAGCGTTTTTCTATGTTTTTGCAAGTTAAAAACAGCAATTTTATCGTCATTTCTCATAAATCGCCGTTTCGCACGAAAGAAACATGAATTTATCAGTTTGAATAGTTGAAAACAGCGTTCTTCTATGTTTTTGCAAGTTTAAAACAGCAATTTTATCGTCATTTCTCATAAATCGCCGTTTCATACATAAGAAACATGAATTTAAATAAAAAATAAAATAAATATAACATCACGCCTTTTACCCATTACGGGTGTGGCACTCTGCTTACGCAGATCTCGGTAAGTGATATATTTTTTCGTATGAAGTGCGGTTACCAGCCGTCAAATCATAGCCCCCAAGGATGTTAGTGGAGAGGGAACCACAGGGGTAAATTTAAATTTAATTGCAAGTTTAAAACAGCAATTTTATCGTCATTTCTCATAAATCGCCGTTTCTCACGAAAGAAACATGAATTTATCAGTTTGAATAGTTCAAAACAGCGTTTTTCTATGTTTTTGAAAGTTTAAAACAGCAATTTTATAGTCATTTCTCATAAATCGCCGTTTCACACGAAAGAAACATGAATTTGTCA